>RXID01021559.1:0-16201 GCA_005019695.1 Trichopus zeylanicus subsp. travancoricus
AAGCTCCTACTTATACTACCACTACTACCTCAATAGCTAGTATTCATACTCCAACTACTTCAGCTACTACTACCATTTCTACTTCTACTGCTGCTATTGTTACTCCTACTACTAAAACTATTGCTACTACTTTTGCTACTACTCCAACCACTACGACTACTACTACGACTACAACGGCTACTTTTAATGCTCTTACTACTACTTCTACAACTATTGCAACCACTATGCCATCTACTACTACTTCTCCAACTACTACGAATGCTATGACTACTACAAATACTACAACTACTACTTCTGCTATTACTTCTACCACTACTGCTGCTACTACTATTACTGTGACTTCTGGTACGACTACAACTACTACAAGTTGTGCTACAATTCTTGCTTCTACTACAACTAAAACTACTACTAGTCTACTTCAACTATTGCTACTGCTTCTACTACTACTTCTCCCTCTACTACCACAGCTACTACCACTACTGCGACAACTACTGTTATTGTTGCTGCTACTGATACTACTGCTACTAATACTACCACTAGTATGACTACAGCTGCCATAATTTTTGCTTCTGCTGTAACTACTTCTACTTCTTTACTTACCATACTTAGCTACTTACTACTAATACTACCTGCTACTGCTATTGCTATGCGACTGCTACGGCTACGGCACTGCGACGGGACGGCTACTGCGACGGCGGCGACAGACGACGACGACGACGACGCACGACGCCGACGACTACGACGACGACGACGACTGTACGACTGACGACGACGACTACGACTACTACGACGGATACTCGAGATGTTACTATACTCTACGGTTACTACGACTACTAGACTACGACTGACGCGACGACTACCACGACTACGACTACGACCGGGGTACTACTACTACTACTACTACTACTACTACTACTACTACTACTACTTTTACTACTACTACTCCTACTACTACTACTTCTGCAACTACACCTACTACTGCAGGTACTACTATGGCTATTACTATTGCTGCGACTATTATTACTGCGACTACTGATACTACTGCTACTATTAGTACTACTTCGACTTCTGCTACTATCGCTTCTTCTACTAATACTTCAACTATTATTATAGCTTCTACTACTACTTCTGCTACTACTACCACTACTTCTGCTACAACTGCTACTATTGTAGCTACTAATACTACTGCTGCTACTACTACTACTACCACCACTACTACTACAACTACTACTACTACTGCAACTGCTACTACTAGTACAATAATAACTACAACTACTACTGCTGTTACAACTACTATTACTGCTACTATAATTACTACTACTACTACTACAACAACTGCTACACTAATACTTCTGTTGTTGTTGCCGCTACTACTACTACTACTACTACAATTGCTACTAATACTACAACAAATACTACTATTAATACTACTACTACTGTTGCTGCTGTTACTACTATGACAACAACAACTACTCCTACTACAACCACGGTTACTACAACTTCTCAAACTGCTACTACTGCTATTACTACTGCTGCTACAACTACTGCTGCTACTACCACCACTGCTACCACCATTACTACTACTGCTGCTACCACCACTACTACTACTGCTGCTGCTACTCCTACTATGACTATTGCTACAACAACAACAACAATAACTACTACTACTACTTCTCCAACTACTACTTGTAGTAATACTACTACAGCCACAAAGTCTGCTACTTCTACCGCTCCTACCATTACTTCTAGTAATAATTCTACAGACACTAATGTTACTGCTTCTGCTGTTGCTGCAACTACTACTAATACATCTGCTACGGCTACTACTACTGATACAACTACAACTTCTTCTACTACTACTACTACTCCTGCTCCTGCTATTACAACTACTACTACTATAACTACTATTACTAATACTGCTACTATTACTAATACTGCTATTACTAATACTGCTACTAGTACCACTACATCTACTACTATTACTAATACTGCTACTAGTACCACTACTGCTAGTACTACTACTACTGCTGCTGCTGCTACTTTTAGTGCTACTGCTGTAGCTATTGCCGCGGCAACTACTACAACTACTACTACCACAACTTCTCCTCCCACTACAACTACTCTTGCTACTACTACTATAACTAATACTACAAAAACTACAACTACTATAAATGCTACTACTACTACTACTACTACATCTACTACCACTACTGCAACCACAACTACGACTACAACTACAAATGCTACTACTACTACAATTATTACTACTGCGGATACTACTACCACAACTACTGCTCTACTATTATTTCTACTAGCACTGCTGTTGCTGCTACTCCGAGTACCACTACTATAACTGCTACTACCACTACTACTACTATAACTAATGCTACTTCTACTACTACTACCACCACCACCACCACCAAGACGACTACTACTACTACTACTACTACTACTACTACTAGTTCTAGAAAAACTACTTCTACTGCTACTACTACTATTACTACTACTTCTACTACTGCTACTGTTACTCGTACTACTACTCCTACTGCAATTACCACTACTATTACTATAGCAACTACTACTACTACTACTACCGTTACTACAACAACTACAACAGCTACTACTACTACTCCTGCTACTAGCACTACTACGACCAATTCGATTGTTGCTACAGCTACTACTACTACTACTGCCACTACTATAATAACGACAACAACAACTGCTACTACTGCTACGACTACAACTTCTAGCACTACTTCTACTTCTACTTCTACTCCAACAACTACTTCTTCTACTACACTACTACTACTACTACTACTACTCATGCTACTACTAGTATAATGACCACCACTACTACTACTAATAGCTCAACTACAACAACTACTACTATTGCTGCTACAACTACACTACTACTAAAACGACTTCTACTATTACTTCAACTGCTACTACTCCTACAAATATTACAACTAGTGCTACTACTACTACTACTACCTCTACTATAACTACTGTTACTGCTACTCCTTATAATACTACTACTACTGCTGCTATTATTACTACTACTATTAATATGGCAACTACTACTACTACTACTACTACTACTACTACTACTATTGCAACTATTGCCACTATTTCTACTCCTACTCATAAAATAATTTCTACCATTACTTCGCCTACTAGTATTACTACTACTACAATTACTACTCCGGCAACTACTAGTATTAATATGGCAACTACTTCTTCCACTAATACTATGACTCCTCCTCCTACCATAATGACAACTATCAACACAAGTACTACTACTGCTGCTAGTACTACTACTACTACAATTACTACTACGGCTGCTGCTGCTACTGCTACTACTACTACTTCAAAAACAACAACTACTAATATTAATACTACAACAACAATAACAACTATTATTACTACAACCGCTACTTTGACAACTACTACAACTACTACCAGTACTACTACTACTTCAGCAACGGCTACCACTACAGCTATCAATACTTTTGCTGCAACTACTACAACTACTACTGCAACTGCTACTACTACAACTACCTCTACTACTATTAATACATCTACTACTACCACACTACTACGACAACTACTACTTGAAGCACTGCTACAACTCGAACAACTACTACTATTACTATGATTATTACTTCCACTACTACCATTACCACTACAAATACACCAACTATTACTAGTACTACTACTGCTACTACTACTACTATTACTACTACTACTATTACTACTACGTCTACTACCACTACTGCTTCAACTACTAGTACTCCTACTACTTCGACAACTACTCTTACTAATACTACAACTAGTACTACTACTACTACTACTACTTTTTCTACTGCTACTACTACTACTACTACTACAACTCCAGCTACTACGACTGCTCTTGCTTTGGCTATTCCTACTACGACTAGTACTACTACTACAAGTAATACGACAACTACTACGGCTGCTACAACTACTACTACAACAATAACTGCTACTAGTACTACGACTACAACTTCTAGTTCTACTTCTACTTCTACTTCTATAATAACTACTAGCACTTCACTACTACTGCTACTACTACACTCCTGCTACTACTAGTACAATGACTACTACTACAACTACTGCAACAACTACTACTACTACCTCCTCTACTACTGCTATTGCTACTATAGCGACAACAACTACACTACTACAAAAACTACCTACACTATTACTTCAACTACTACTACTACTACTACTACTACTATTATTACTACTAGTACTACTACAATAGCTGCTAATACTTCTACTTCAACTACCACTACTACTACTACTACTTCTTCTACTACTACCACAACTACAATTACTACCACTACTATGACTACGACAACTACAACTACTACTACTACCTCTACTACTATGACTACTACGACTACTACTACTACTACTACTACTGCCACTACAACTACTACTACGATTTCCAATCCTACTCCTAAAATAATTTCCACCATTACTTCGGCTACTAGTATTACCACAACTACTATTACTTATATTATTGCTACTACTGCTACTACTTCTACTTCTACTACTATTACAACAACTACAACTACTACTTCTACTCCTCCTACTGCTACTACTACTACTACTCATCCTGCTACTACTACTACTACTGTAACTACTGCTACTAATATAGCTACTAAACACTACACTACTTCTACAACTACTACTACAAGTTTTGCTACTACTCCAACAACTACTACCATTACTACTATTAATACTACTACCACTACTACTACTACTACTACGACAACAACAACTCCAACTGTTTCTACTATTACTACTACAACTACTACTACAACTTCTGCGACTACTATTACTACAACTACTTCTACGATGACTATTGCTACTACTACAAGTACTCCTTCTGCTACTACAACTACTCTTGCTAATACACCTACTACTACTACTCCTACTTCTACAACTACTTCTTCCACTAATATTGTGACTCCACCTCCTACCATTACTACAACTAGAAATATAAGTTTTACTACTGCTAATACTACTACTACAACAACTATTACTACATCTACTTCAACTACTACTACTACTACTACTGCTACTACTATAACTACTACTACCACTACTGCAACTACGACAACTACTACTCCTACTACTATAATAACTACTACTACTTCTATGGCGACAACAGCAACTTCTACTACTACCACAACTACCACCAGTACTAATACTACTCCTACTACTGCTACTACTGTTGCTACTATTCTTGCTTCAACTACCAAAACTGCTACTACTACTGCTGCTACTGCTACTATGTCTATTGCTACTAAGACAACTGCTACTACTATACCAATACACAACAACTACTACAAGCGCAGCTACTACTCCAACCACCACTATTGTTAGTACTATTAATACTACCACTACTACTGCTGCTACTACTACTACTACAAATTCACCAATTATTTCTACTACTACTACTACTATGATTGCTTCTCTTACTATTACAACTATGACTACTATGTTTACTTCCACTACTGGTAGTACTACTAGTACTCCTACTACTACTGCAACTACTCTTACTAATACCTCTACTAGTACTACTACTATTGCTACTTCATCTACTGCTACTATTACTACTACTAAAACTACCACTATGCGACTCCTCCTCCTACTATAACAAAACTACCAATACTACAACTACTACAACTACTACTACAATCACAACAACAATAACTACTGCTGCTGTTGCTACTACTACTACTACAGCTACTAGTACTACTACTATAACCATTACTACAATTACTACTACTGCTGCAACAACTACCAATACAACCAATTCTACCACTAATACTGCAACTACTACTATTGTTGTTACAACTACTACTGCTACACATTCTACTGCTACTACTGCTACTACTACTACTCATATTACTTCTATTATTGCTATAACTACTTCTGATACTATTGCTACTACTACTACTGCTACTACTACTACTATAACTAATACTCCAACAACTGCTATTGCTACTGCTACCACTACTATTATTGCTACTTCCACTACTGCTACTACCACTACCACTAGAACTGCAACTCCTACTGCTACTACTACTTCTTTTGCTACTCCTATTACTCCTCCTCCTCTTACTACTACTAGTTTGCTAATAATACTTTTGTGACTACTACAATTACTACTACAACTTCTACTTTTTCTACTACTATTCCATCTCCATCCCCCACTTTTTCCACTATTCCAAATACTACAACTTCTTCAACTGCTACTATGACTTCTACTACTACAACAACAACAACAACAACTACTACTATTACAACTGCTACCACTACTACTACTACAACAACTACTACTACAACTACTTCTACAACTACTACTAGTTATGGTAATAGTAATAGTTACAGTAGTTTTCTTGGCTATAGTAGTTGTAGTAGCTGAAGTAGTAGTGGTAGTAGTAGTTTTTTTTATTATTGTTGTAGTAGTAACAAAAGTAGTACCAGAAGTAATTGCAAATGTGCTTTTAGTAGTAGAAGCAATAACGATTATAGTAGTAGCAGTAGTTCTAGTAGCAGTAGTAGTTGTAGCAATAGTAGCAGTAGCAGTAGTAGTAGTAATAATAATTATAGTAGTAGTGGTCATAGCATTAGTAGTAGTAGTGGTGGTCGTAGTAGAATAAGTACCAGTAGACATTGTTGTAGAACTAGAAGTACTAGTTCCAAAAGTAGAAGCAGAAGTGGTAGTAGTAGTAAATGAAATTATGGCTGTAGTAATAGTCGTAGTAACAGTGCCAATAGTAATAGTAGTAGTAGTAATATTTATACTAGTAACAACAATAGCAGTAGTAGCCATAATAGTAGTAGTAATTGTAGTAGTAGTAGCAGGATTAGTAGCAGTAATAGTAGCTACAACAGTAGTGGTAATAGTAGTTGCAAGTGTAGTGGTTACATTAGTAGTAGCAATAGTAGTAGTAGAAGCAGTAGTTGTAGCAGTAATAGCAGCATCAACATTAGTAATAGTAATAGTAGCAGTCATAGTAGAAGAAGTAGTAGTAGTAGGAGGAGGAGGACGACGAGCAGAAGCAATAGTTTTAGCAGCAGTAGTAGCAGCAGCATTAGTTGTACTGGTAGTAGTAGCCGTAGTAGTAGTAGCAGCTGTAGTAGTAGTAGTAGTAGTAGTAGTAGTAGTAGTAGTAGTAGTAGTAGTAGTAGTAATTGCCATAATAGTGATAGTAGTAGCAATAGTAGTAGTAGTAGTAGCTGGAGTAGTAGTAATAATAGCAGTAGTAGTTGTTTTACTAATAGTAGTAGTGGTGGGAGAAGTAGCAACAATAGTAGTAGTAGCAGTGGTAGTAGTAATAGTTGTTGTAGTATTAGTAGTAGCAGTAGTGGTAGTAGCTGCTGCTGCAGCAACAGTAGTAGTAGTAGTTGTAGCAGTAGTACGAGTAGTTGAAATAGTGATTGTAGTACAAGCAGCAGTAGAAATAGCAAAAGTAGAAGTTGTGGCAGTCGTAGGATTAGTAGTAGTAGTAGTAGTAGTAACAATAGAAACAATAATAGTAGTAGTGGTATTAGTAGTAATAGAAGTAGTAGTAGTAGTAGTAGTAGTAGCGGAGTAGTGTTTGTGGTAGTGGTAGCAGCAATAGTAGTAGAAGCAGTTATTGTAGCAGTAGTAGCAAAAATAGGTGTCATAGTTATAGTGGTAGTAGTAGTAGCGGCAGTAGTATTAGTAGTTGTAATAGTAGTAGTTGTAGTATTTGTAGTTGTAGTAGTAGTCATGGTTGTATGACTTGAAGTAGGAGTAGTAGTGGCACTAGTAGTAGTAGTATTATGAGTAATAATAGTTGGAGTAGTTGTAGTGGTAGTCATAGATGTAGTAGTAGTAGTTATTCTGATTGTAGTAGTAGCAATAGAATGAGTACCAATAGAAGTAGTTGTAGTAATAGTAGTAGTTGTAGTATTTGTAGTAGTAGTAGTAGCAACATTTCTGACAAGAGCAGCAACGATAGTAACAGTAATAGTAGTAGTAGAAGCAGCAGTAGTTATAATGTAGTAGTAGTTGTAGTAGTAGGATCAGTAGTACGCATAGGAGTAGGAGGAGTAGTAATAGTACTACTAGTCAGAATAGAAGCGATAGTCGATGTAAGGGTAAGAATGGACTAGTTGTACTAGTAGTAGTGGTAGTAGTAGTAGTAGTAGTAGTAGCAGTAATAGTAGTTGTAGCAGTTGTAGTTGTAGTATTAGAAATAATGGTAGTAGTAGTAGTAGTGGTGGTAGTAGTAGTATTAGTTATTGTTATTCTTATCATATTAATAGTAGCAGTAGCAATTATTGTAGTATTACAAGTAGTAGTAACAACAAAAGATGTAGTTGTAGTAGTAACAGTAGTAATAGTAGTAGTAGTAGTAGTTGTTGTAGTTATTGTTGTTGTTGTTGTTGTTGTAATACCAGTCATAGTAGGAGTAGTATTATTATTAGTATTAGTAGTTGTAGCAATCACTGTAGCATCAACAGTAGTAGTACTAGAAAAAGGAGGAGGACTAGTAGTACTAGTAGTAGTAGTAGTAGTAGTAATAGTAATAGTAGTAATAGTTGTTGTCATAGTTATATTAGTAGTAGTTGTTCTGCTGGTGGTGATGGTAGTAGTAAAAGTAGTAGCAATAGTAGAAGTAGTAGTAGTTGTAGTGGTAGTAGCAGTCGAAGTAGTTGTTGTGGAAGTAATAGTTGGAGCATTAGGAGTAGTAGTAGTAGTAATAGAACTTGTAGTAGCAGTCATAGTAGTAGTAGTAGTAGTAGCAATATTAGTAGTTGTAGTTAGGGTAGTAGTAGTAGTAATAGTAGTTATATTAGTAGTAGTAGTCATAGTACTAGTAGAAGTCAGAGTAGAATTAGTAGTAGTAGTAGTAGTAGTAGTAGCAGTTGTTGTAGTAGTAGCAGTCAAGGTAGTTGTTGTGGAAGTGATAGTTGGAGCATTAGGAGTAGTAGTAGTAGTAGTAGTAGAACCTGTAGTAGTAGTCATAGTAGTAGTAGGAGCTGTAGCAGTAGTAGTAGTAGTAGCAATATTAGTAGTTGTAGTTGGGGTAGTAGTAGTAGTAATTATAGTTGTATTAGTAGTAGTAGTCATAGTACTAATAGTAGTCGGAGTAGAATTAGTAGTAGTAGTAGTAGTAGCAGTAGTAGTAGAAGTAGTAGTAGCAGTTGAGTAGTAGTTGTAGTAGTCATGCTTGTATTAGGAGTAGCAGTAGAAGTACCAGTAGTAGTTATCACAGTCATAGTAAGAAGAGGAGTAGTAGTAGCAATAGTAGAAGTTCTAGTTGGAGTATTAGCAGCAGCGGTAGTAGTAGTAGCAGTTGTAGCAAAAGTGGGAGTAGTAATTGTAGAAGCAGTAGTACCAGTAGTAGTAGTCGCAGTCATAGTAATAGTAGTGGAAGTTGTAGTTGGAGTAATAGGAGGAGGAGGAGGAGGAGGAGGAGTAGGAGTTATAGAAGAAGTAGTAGTAGCAGCAACAGTAGTATCAGCAGCAGCAGCAGTAGTTGTTGTTGTACGAATAGTAATTGTATTAGTAGTTGTTGTAGTAGTAGTACTAGGAGTAGAATTTGCGGTAGTAGCCGAAGTAGCTGAAATAGTCGTAGTAGTAGGAGTTGAATTTGCGGTAGTAGCCGAAGTAGCCGGAGTAGTAGTAGAAGTAGTTGTGGCAGTAGTAGTAGTAGTAGTAGGAGTGGTAGTGGTAAGTACTAGTAGTATTATTATTATTATTATTATTATTAGTAGTAGTAGTAGTAGTAACAATATTAGTAGTAGTAGTTTTAGTTATGTTGGTAGTAGCAATTGTAGTAGTAGCAATAACCACAATAGCAACAGTAGTAGAAGCAGTACAGGTAGTAGAAGTCATTTCTGTAGTAGTAGGAGTAATAGTATCAATAGTAGTAGTAGTATTAGCAGTAGCAATAGGTGTACTAGTTGTAATAGTAATAGTAGCAGTAGTGGTAGGAGTAGTCGAAGTTGTAGTAGTAGTAGTAGAAGCAGCAGCAGTAGCAGCAGCAGCAGTAATAGCTATTGTTGTAGTAGTAGTAGTAGTCGAGGTAGTGGTAGTTGAAGTTATATCTGGAGTATTAGGAATAGTAGTAGTTGTAGTAGTAGTAGAAGTAGTAGTAGCAGTTGTTGTAGTAGTAGGAGCAGCAGCAACAATAACAGCAGTTGTAGCAGTAGTTGTAGTTAGGGTAGTAGTATTACTAGCAATAGTAGTTGTATTAGTAGTAGTAGTCGTAGTGGTAGTAGTAGCTAGAGTAGAATTAGTAGTAGTAGTAGTAGTAGTAGTAGTTGTAGACGTAGTAGTAGTAGCTGAGTATTAGTTGTAGTAGTTATGCTTGTATTAGGAGTAGCAACAGAAGTACCAATAGTAGTAGTCATAATCATAGTAATAGTGGCTGTTATAGTTTGAGTATTAGGAGTAGTAGTAGTTGTTGTTGTTGTAGTAGCAGTTGTAGCAAAAGTAGTAGTAGTACCAGAAGTAGTAGTCGCAATCATAGTAATAGTAGTTTTAGTAGCAGTAGTGGAAGTTATAGTTGGAGTATTAGGAGTATTAAGTGTAGTAGCAGCAGCAATTGTAGCAGTAGTAGTAGTAGTAGTTGCAATAGTAGTAACTATAGTAGTAATGGCAGTAGTAGTAGTAGTAGTAGGAATAGTAGTAGCAATAGTAGTAGTGGTAGTAGTAGTAACAACATTAGCAGTAGTAGTATTAGTAGTACTGGTAGTAGTAGTTGTTGACGTAGCAACAACTGCAGCAGCAGCAGCAGCAGTAGTAGTAGAAGTAGCTGAAGTAGTTTCAGTAGTAGTAAGTGGTAGAGTCGTAGTTGTAGTAGCTGTAGGAGTAGTAGTAGGACAAGCAGTAGTAGTGGTAATAATAGTTGTAAGATTAGTAGTAGTAGTTGTAGCAGTAGTAACAGGTGTATTAGTTGTAGTACTAGTAGTAGAAGTAGTGGTAGGAGTAGCAGAAGTAGAAGAAGTAGTAGTTGTAGTCGTAGTAGTAGTAGGAGTAGTAGTAACAACAGTAGTATTAGTAGTAGTTGAGAGAGTAGTAGCAGTGGTAGAAGTAATAATAGCTGTAGTAGGAGTATTAGTTGTAGTAGTAGTGGTGGCAGTACAAGTGTTAGGAGTAGTAGCTATTGTAGTAGTAGTCAGAGATGTAGGAGTCATAGTAGTTGTAGTAGCAGCATCAACAACAATAGTAATAGTAGCAGCAATAGTAGTAGTAGCCGCAGTAGTAGTGGTAGTAGTAGTAGTAGCAGCGGTAGGAGTAGTAGAAATCGTACTAGTAGTAGTAGTTATTGTAGTGCTAGTAGTAGTAGTAGTTTGAGAAGTAGCAGCGGTAGGAGTACTCACAGCCACAACAATAGTAGCGATGGCAAAGGGAACAACAGCTATAGTAATAGCCGCAGTAGTTGTTGTGCTAGAAATAGTAGTAGTTGCAACAGTGGTAGAAGCAGTATTAGTTGCAGTACTGGTAGTGGTAGTAGTATTAGTACTTGTAGTAGAAGCAACTAAAGTAGCAGTAGTAATAGAAGTAGTAGTAGTTGCAGTTATTGTAGCAGTAGTAGTAGAAGCAGTATTAGTAGTAGTAGTAGCTGCTGTAGTAGAAGTAGTAGTAGCAGCAGTAGTAGTGGAAGTAGCAATAGCTGTTGTAGTAGTATTAGTGGTAGCAGCAACAATAATAGTAGCAGTATTTTTCGTACTAATAGTAGTAGTAGTAGTAGCAGTAGTGGTATTAGCAGCACTAGTAGTGGTAGCAGTAACAATAGTAATAGCCGTAGTAGTAGCAGTTGCAGCATTAGTAGTAGTAGTAGTATCAAATGTACGAGTAGTAGCGATAGTAGCAGTAGTAGTAGTAATAGTAGTGGCGGTAGCAGTAGTAGCGGTAGTGGTAGTAGAGGTAGCAGTAGTCGCAGTAGTAGTAATTGTAGTGGTAGTCATAGTAGTAGTAGTTGTTGAAGTAGTAGTAGCAGAAGTAGTAGCTGTAGTTCTAGCCACAATAGCAGTAGTAGAAGCAGTGGTAGAAGTAGTAGTAGTAGTCATCGTAGTAGTAGTAGCAGTAGTAGTAGTAGTTGTTGTTGTTATTGTTGTTGTTATTGTTATAGTAGTAGTAGCAGTAGTAGTAGCAATAGTAGTAGTAGCTGAAGTAGTAGTTGTAGTAGTAGTAGCAGTAGTAGTAATAGTAGTAGTAGTAATAATAGTGTTAGTAGTTGTGGTAGTAGTACGTATAGCAGCCTAATTAGTAGCGAACACTGTTGCCGAACTAGAAGTAGTAGTTGCAGAGGTAGTAGCAAAAGTGGCAGTAGTAGTAGTAGAAATTATAGCAGCAGTAGTAAAAGTAGTAGCAGCAGCAGTAGTAATAGTCGTAGCATTAGTGCTAGTTGTTTAGCAGTTGTAGTAATAGTTATATTAGCTTCAACAGAAGTAGTAGTAGCCATAGTAGTAGTAAAGGTAGTAGTAGAAGTAGCACGATTTGTAGTACTAGTAGTAGTGGTAGTAGCTGCAACAGCAATAGTAGTAATAGAAATAGCAGTTGTAGCATTTGTAGTAGTGGTAGTTGCAGCAGCAGTACTAGTAGTAATAGTAGCAATTGTGGAGGTAGTAGCAGTAGTACTAGCAGAAGTAGTAGTTGTGGAAGTAGTATCACTAGTAGTAATAGTAGAAGGAACAATAGAAATAGCAATGCAGTAGTATTAGTAGCAGTAGTAGTACCAGCAGTATTGGCAGAAGTAGTAGCAATAGTAGTAGTAGAAGCAGTAGTTGTAGCAGTAATAGCAACATTAGCATTAGTAGTAGTGGTAGTAGCAGTTGTAGTAGTAGTAGTTGTTGTTGTTATAGCAGTAGCAACAACAGCAGCATTAGTAGTAGCGGTAGTAGCCATTGTAGTGGTTTTTGTAGTAATAGTAGTAGTAGAAATAGTAGTAGTAGTTGCCATAGTAGTAATAGTAGTAGCCACAGTAGTAATAGTGGTAGTAGCAACAGCAGCAGTAGTAGTAGTACCAGCAGCAGCAGCAGCAGCAGTAGTAGCAATAGTACTAGTAATAGCAGCAGAAGTAGTTGTTGTACTACTAGTAGTAGTAGAAGTAGTAGCAGTAATAGTAGTTGTTGTAGTGGTAGTAGTAATAGTAGCTGTAGTTGTAGTAATAGCAGTAGCGGTAGCAGCTGCTGCAGCAGCAGTGGCAATAGTAGTGATGGTAGTAGTAGTAGTAGTACAAGTCGCAGCAAAAGTACTAGAAGTAGTAATAGCAGTTATAGTACTAGCAGTAGTAGTACCGTTAAAAGTAGTAGTAGTAGTAGCCTAGCAATAGTAGTAGTAGTATTAGTAACAATAGCAACAATAATAATAGTAGTATTAGTAGTAGAAGAAGTAGTAGCAGAGTAGTGCCCGCGGTACTAGCAGCAGTAGTTGCAGTAGAAGCAATAGTCGTAGCAGCAATAGCAAAAGCAGGAGTAGTAATTATAGTGATAGTAGTAGCAGCAACAGTAGTAGTACTTGTCATAGTAGCAGATGTGGTATTCGTCGTAGTAGTAGCTGTTGTTGTTGTTGTTGCTGTACGAGTTGAAATAGTAGTAGTAGCACAAGATGTAGTAGTATTTGGAGTAGTAGAAGTAGGAGTAGTTGTACTGGCAATCGTAGGAGTAGAAGTAGGTGTAGGAGTACTACTACTACTACTACTACTACTACTACTACTGCTGCTGCTGCTGCTACTACTACAACAACAACAACTACTGCTACTACTATTACTACTACTACAACAACAACAACAACCATAACTACTACTACTACTACTACTACTACTACTACTACTACTTCTACTACTGCTACTATTACTACTACCACTACAACTACAACTGTTACTCCTACTACTACAACTAAGACAACAACAACTACTACTGCTACTACTGTTCCTACTACTACTACTACTACTGTTATTACTACTACTACTACTGCTACTGCTAGAACTGCTACTACAACTATACTTACTATTCCTAATACTCCAACAACAACTTGCACTACTACTACAACAGTTACTATTACTACGACTGCGACTACCAATTCTAGTACTATCGCTACTGCAACAACTACTACTACTTCTGCTACAACTTCGACTGCAACACTACTACTACTAATCCAAATACTCGAACTATAACTACCACTATTACCGCTACCGCTACGACTACTACTATGATTGTGATTGCTACTATTGTTACTTCTGTTACTACTACTCAAACAAGCATGGCTACTACAACTAATACTCAACTACTACTATTTCTACTACTACTACTAATAATAATAATAATAATGCTATTACTACTAATAGTACTATTACAACAATAAGTACTACTGCTAGTACTACTACTACTACTACTAGAACAACAATAATAACAACTACTACTACTATTACTAGCACTGCAACAACAACAACAACAACTACTACTACTACTACTACAACAACAACAACAACTACTACTACTAGTACTACTACTACTACTGTTACTACTACTACTACAACTACTACTACTGCTATGACTACAATTACAACAACTACTACTAGTACTACTACTACTACGACTACTACTACAACTACTACTACAACTACTACTACTGCTACGACTACTACTACTACCACCACTTCTAGTACTACTATCACTATTACAACTACTACAACTACTACTATTACTACTATGTCTAGCACTACAACAACTACTACTACAACTACAACTACAACAACAACTACTACTTCTAATACTTCTACAACAACAACTACTGCTATTACTATTACTACTACTGCTACTACTACTACTCCTACTACTACAACTAATACTACTGATACTGCTATTAATACTACTGTACTACTACTACAGGTGCTACTACTGCTACTACTACTACTATTACTACTACTGCTGCTATTACTACTACTACTACTATTACTACTACTACAACTACAACAACAACTACTACTACCACTACAACTATTACTAATACTATAACTACAACTACCACTACTACTACTACTTTTACAACTGCTACTACTGTTACTACTACTACATCTACAACTGCGACAACTACTACTACTACTATTACTACTATTAGTACTTTACTACTAATACTACTACTAATACCACAACTTTTACTACTACTACTTCTGCTACTACTGCTACTAGAACTACAACAACAACAACAACTACTACTACTACTACTGCTGCTGCTGCTGCTGCTGCGTCTACCACTACTAATACTACAACTTTTACTACTACACTACTACTACTGCAGCTACTACTCCTACTACTATTACTTCTACTACTCCTACTACTACTTCTTCTTCTTCTTCTTCTTCTGTTAGTACTGCTACTACTGCTACTACTACTACTGCTACAGCTACTACTACTACTATTACTTCTGCTACTACTACTACTGCTGCTATTACTACTACTGCTACTACTACTGTAAGAACTACTACTACTACCATACTTACAATTCCTAACACTCAAACAACAACTTCCACTACAACTACTACAACTACTATTACTACGACTGCGACTACTACTTGTAGTACTACCGCAACTGCAACAACTACAACTACTTATGCTACAACTGCTACTACAGCAATAGCTACTACTATTTTTAATACTCGAACTATAACTACCACTATTACTAATACTGCTACGACTATTACTGTGATTGTGACTGCTACAATTGGTACTTCAGTTGCTACTACTAATACAAGCATGACTACTCCAACTAATACTAAACTACTACTACTACTTCTACTACTACTGCTACTATTACAACAACAACTACTACTACTAATAATAATAATAATAGTACTACTACTACTACTACTACTAATAGTACTACTACAACAACAACTACTACTACTAGTACTGTTACTACTACTACTACTGTTACTAGTACTACAACAACAACAACAACTACTACTAGTACTACTACTATTACTACTACTACTACAACTACTACTACTGCGACGACTA
Organism: Trichopus zeylanicus subsp. travancoricus; assembly: GCA_005019695.1. Classification (NCBI taxonomy): domain Eukaryota; kingdom Viridiplantae; phylum Streptophyta; class Magnoliopsida; order Dioscoreales; family Dioscoreaceae; genus Trichopus; species Trichopus zeylanicus. The sequence continues at coordinate 16,042 of RXID01021559.1, forward strand.
CTACTACTACTACTAATACTAATACTACAACTACTACAACTACTACTAGTACTACTATTTCTAGTACTACAACTACTCCTACAATTACAACTACAACAACAACAACTATTACTACTACTTCTACAACAACTACTACTGCTACTACTACAACTACTACTAG
>RXID01021560.1:0-28621 GCA_005019695.1 Trichopus zeylanicus subsp. travancoricus
TACTCCTATAATTATGACTACTACTATTATTGCTACTACTACTTCTACTACTACCGCTGCCCCTACAACAACAACAACTGCTACTACTATTAATACTACTAGTACTACTTCTATGACAACTACTACTGCTACTACTACTACTTGTACAACAACAACAACTAACAACTACTACTTTTACTAGCATTACTACTACTACTACTACCATTCCTACTGCTACCACTACTACTCTGACTTATACTGCTACTACTACTACTACAATTACTTCTACTACTACTACAAATAAAATTACTACTGCTACTTCTACTACTGCAACTACAACTACAACTACTACTACTGCTCATCCTCCTACTACCACAGCTACAACTACGACTACTACTACGACGACTACTACTACAACTACTCCTACTCGAACTCCTACTTCAACTACAACTCATACTACTACTTCTACCACTACAACAACTGCTACAACAACTACTGCTGCTGCTACTATTGTTGCTACAACTACTATTACTGCAACTACTATTGCTACTAATATTGTTAGTAATACTACAACTACTGTTACTACTACTACGACTACTACCACAACAACAACTACTACTATTCCTATTGCTTCTACTACTACTGTGGCTACTACTACTTCTACTCATACTGATACTACTACTACTCCTCCTCCTCTTACTACTTCTATAACTACCACTGCTGCTACTACTACTACTACAACTACTCCTACTCGAGCCCCTATTCCTACTACAACTCCTACTACTACTTCTACTACTACAACAACTACTAGAACAACCACTTCTACTACAACTATTTCTACTAGTATCGCTATTACAATTACTACTATTGTTACTACTACTTCAAGTATTACTACAACTACTAAGTCTACTTCTCCTATTACAACTATTACAACTACTATTGCTCCTACTACTACTCCTACTCCTACACCTACTCTGACTAAAATTACTACTACTATTACTATTGGTAGAACTACAACCACTACTGCTACTAGATCCACTACTGCTACTACTATTACTACTACTCCTACACCTACTCCTACTACAACAACAACAACTGCTGCTACTACAGCTACAACTACTATTACTGTTGATGTTGTTGCCTCTCATACTACCACTACTACTACTAATAATAATCCTAATACTCCTTCAACAACAACATGTACTACTACTCCTACTACTCCAACTACTACTACTGCTGCTATTACTCCTACTACTTCGTACCACTCCTATGAATACAAGTACTACTACTACTACTGCTACTACTACTACTCCTACTACTACTTCTCTTACCACAGCTACTACTATTACTATTACAACAACTACTACTATTGCAACTATTAATACTACTACTACTATTACTACTAATACAACTACTACTGCTACTTCTACTTCTACTACTACTGCTGCTGCTACTACTACTACCACTACTACAACTACAACTACTGCTACTACTATTACTACTACTACCACCACTACTACTACTACTTCTTCTACTATTTCTACAACTACTACTTCTGCTACTAGTACTAGTTCTATTGTTGCTACTACTACTATTACTACTGCTGCTACTACTACTACTACACCTATTACTACAAATACTGCTACTACTATTACTACTACTATTACTACTTCTATTGGTACTACAGCTTCTACTACTCTTACTACTGCTACTCCTGCTACTACTACCACTACTTCTACTACCACTACTGCTACTACTGCTACTCCTACTACTACTACTACTACTTCCAATTTCACTGCTACTAATGCTAGTACTTCCATTGCAACTCTTACTACTCCTCCTACTGCTACTACTATTCCTACTACTACTACTTTGTCTACTACTACTCCTACAACTAAAACAACTACTTCTACCGCTATTACTACTAATATGACTACAAATACTACAACTTCTACTACTACTATTACTACTACCATTGCTACTACTTCTTCGACTACTATTACTACTACCAATACTATGATTTCTAATGCTACAGCTACTTCTCCTAATACTACCACTACTGCTACTAAGACTACTACAGCTACTAGTACTATTGCTCCTACTACTACTACAACAAATACTACTGCTCCTACGTCTAACCGTACCGCTACCCGTACTCCTAATACTACTCCTACTACTACTACAAGTACTACTACTACCTGTACTACTACGATAATAATAACTATGAAAACTACTTCTACAATTGCAACGAGTACTTCTACTACTACTACTAGTACTTATACTACTACTGCTACTGCTCTTACTACTGCTACTGCTACTACCGCTATGACAACTTCTGCTGTTCCGACTGTTATGACTCTTAGTAGTACTACTGCAACTACTACTGCTACTGCTATGGCTACAACTCCTACTTCTACTAGTACTACTCCTATGACTATTACAACTACCACCAATACTACTACAACAACAACAACTACTACTACTACTACTATTACTTCTACTACTACTATTTCTACTACTACTACAACAGCAACAACAACTGCTACAACAACTACAACAACAACTACTACTACAACAACAACAACTACTACTACTACTACAACTACTACTCCTATAGCTTTTGCAAATCCTCGTAGTACTATTACTACTACACCTACTACTACTGATTCTTCTACTACTGCTACTACTGCTGCTATAACTACCACTACTACGACAACTACTTCTAATACTATTAGCACTCCTGCTGCTACTACTACAATGACTAATATAGCTACAATGCAAACAACAACAACAATAACTACTACTACTACAACTACTACAACTACTATTATAACAACAACTACTACTACAATAGCTACTTCTACTACAATAACAATAATAACAACAATTACTACTCATACTACTACTACCTCTAGTACTAAAACTATTGCAACTACTGCAATGCTACTACTACAACTATTTCTACTAGTACTACTACTACTCCTGCAACTACTACTATCTCTACTACCAACACTCCTGCTCCTACTACGACTACTACTACTACTACTACTCCAACCGCTTACTACAACCCGACCACAACCACTAGTGTTACTTCTACTACTTCTACTACTACTACTACTAATAATAATAATAATACTACAATTGCCGCTATTACTACAACAATTGCTACTCCAATGACTACTACTATTACTACTAGTAATACTATTACTACTACTATTTTTATAATAACAACTATTTCTACTATTACTACATCAACAACAACGACAACAACTGCTGCTACTGCTGCTACTACTACTGCTAATACTACTATTGCTACTTAATACAAACACCTACGACTACTGCTGCTGCTGCTGCTGAGCTACGCCTACTACTACTACTACTGACTGCAACTACTAAGAAGAACTACGACCACTATTACGACTACTCCTACACTCACTGACTATTACTACTTACTGGTACAACTAGTACTGCCACTACTGCTACTATCACTACTATGACTACAACAACAACTACTGCTATAGCTACTGCTGCTACTCCTACTGCTACTACTACTGTTACTCCTACTACTACTATGAGAACTACTTCTACTACTTCTACTATAACTAATACTACTACTACTCCTTACTTCTACTATGACAACAACTATAACAACAACAATAACTACTACTACTATAGCTACTGTTGCTACAACTACAACAAAGGCTACTACAACTAGTAGGACTACAACCACTACTACTACTAGTTGTAGTAGTAGTAGGACTATCACTGCTACAACAACAACAACAACTACTACTACCTCTACTACCACCACTACTACTCCTAATGCTCCTGCAACAACTACCACTATTACTACTACTACTACTACTACAACTACTAAAACTATAATTATTTTTACTACTATTATTATTGTTACTACTACTACTAGTAGTACTATAACAATTACTACTCAGAATGCTACTATTACTACTACTGCTGCTGATACTACTACTGCTAATGTTATTACTACTTCTATTATTGCTAATACTGCGACTACTACTACTTCTACTGCTCTTCCTACTATTACTCCTACTACTACTACTACAACTCTTACAACTTCTACTACTGCTATTACTATTGCTGCTCCTACTTCTACAATTACTACTAATACCTTTACTACTACTACCACTACTACTACTACTACTATTGTAACTACAACAACAACTACTACTCCCCCTACTACATCGACAACTACCATTGCTACTACTACTACCACTACAACTACTACCACTACTCTTATGTGAACTCCTATTCCTACTACAACTACTTCTGCAACTACCACTTCTACTACAAATCTTACTACTAGTATTGCTACTAATACTACTACTACTACTATTACAACTACTACTAGTACTGCTACAACTACTAAGGCTACTACTCCTACTGCTCCTACTACTCTTCCTTCCTTTACACCTATTGCGACTATAACAACTACTACTATTACTACTACTGCTGCTACTACTACTGTTAATAGTTCTACTACTGTCACTACTACAACAACTACTACTTCCACTACTCCTACACCAACTGCTACAAAAACTGCTACTACTACTGCTACAACTACTAGTTCTACTACTAATGCTATTACTACTACTTCGGCTACTACTGCTACAACTACTACTTCTGCCGCTGTTGTTGCCTCTCGTACTACTTCTACAGCTGCTGCTGCTGTAGCTACTACAACTACTAATGCTAATACTCCTACAACAACAACTACTGCTACTATTATTACTGTAGTACTAATCCTAATGTTTCTCCTCCTAACGCTCCTACTACCTCTACTACTACTCTTACTACTCCAACTATTACTACTACTACTATTACTCCTACTACTCCTATTACTCCTAGTACGAGCTGTACTACTACTACTACTACTACTACTACTACTACTCCTCCTGCTACTACTACTCTTACTACAACTACTACTATTACGCCTATAACTACTACTGCTACTACTATTACAACTATTGCAACAACTACTACTGCAATTACTATTACTACTACTACTACTACTGCTACAACAACCATAACAACTACTAACAATAATAATACTTTTCCTTCTACTACTAATCGTATTACCACTCGTACTACTAATCCTCCTAATATTTGAAATACAATTGCTACTCCTGCTACTGCTACTATTACTAATCCTACTAATACTACTACTATTACTACAACAACAACTACTACTCCTATTCCAACTCCAACTCCTACCAGTAGTCCGACTGCTACAACTACTACTGCAACTATAGCAACTATAGCAACTATAGCTCCTACTACGACTATTGCTACTACTACAGCTACAACAACTACAACTGCTACTACTACTACCAGTATTATTGTCACTTCTAATACAAGTACTACTCCTATTACCACTACTACTATTGCTGCTGCTGCTGCATTTGCTGTAGTTGCTACACTAACTACTACTACTGCTGCTGCTACTACGTCTACTACTCTCGCTACTCCAACTACTACCACTCCTACAACTACTAATACTTCTACTAATCCTACTACTACTAATACTACAACTATGATAACAACCAATACTACAACTACTATTGTTGCTACTACTACTGCTGCTGTTGCTGCTACTACTACTACTACACTTCCTCCTCCTACTACTACCACTACTAGGACTTCTACTACTACTTTTACTATCACTACTACAACTAGATATCCTACTCCTACAACTACTACTGCTGCAACTACTACTGCATCTACTACTATTACCACAACTACGACCGCTACTGCTATTTCTAGTACTGCTACTACTACTACTACTACTTCTGCTATTACTACTACTACTACTCATACTACTACCACTACTACTATTTCTCCTGCTACTGCTACTACTACTGCTTCCATTACTACTATTACTACTACTACTAGTACTACTTCTACTACTTTCACTACTACTACTACTACTGTTGCTGCTGCTACTACTACTACTACTACTACTACTACTACTACTACTACAACTGTTATTACAGCTACTGCTGCTACTACTACTGCTACTACTACTACTTCCTCAACTTGTACTACTACTACAAGTACTACCACTACTTCTACAACTAGAACTATCGCCACAATGACTACTATTAACACTACTAATCCTACTACTACAAAGACTATTTCTAACACTACTCCTACTACTAATACTACTGCTACAACAACTACTACTACTATAGCTTCCACAACTACAACTCCTACTGCTACTACTACTCCTCCACCTACTTCTTCTACTACTACTACTGCTGCTGCTAATACTTTTACTACTACTATTACTAATACTATTACTACTACTGCTGCTGCTGCTGCTGCTGCTGCTACTACTACTACGACTATTACTACTATGACAGTAATTACTACTACTCCTATTGCTGCTGCAACTACTACTACTACCACCACCACTACTACTCCTATTGCTGCTGCTACTGCTACTACTACTACCACTACTACTACTACTATTGCTGCTAATGATGCATCTGCTGCTATCACTACTGCTACTACTCCTACTTCTACTTCCACTGGTTGTGCTACTACTACTACTGCTACACTACTACTACATCTACTACTACTACTACTACTACTCCTCCTTCAACTAACACTTTTACTTCTACTACAACTATAACTACTACTTCTACTATAACTCCTATTGCTACTTAGCAACTACAACAACTACTACTACTGCTGCTGCTACTACAGTTACTACTACTAATGTTTCTACAAGTACTGTTGCTGCTGTTACTACTGCTAGCTCTACTACTGTAATTTCTACTACTATTACTACTGTTACTAATACTAATACTACTAATACTACTTTTACTACTATTATTGTTGCTGCTACTACTATTACTACTAGTACCACTTCCCCTCCTTATACACCGCTACAACTCAAAATCCTATTTCTGCAGCGACTATTACTACTGCAGATGCTGCTGCTGCGCTGCTATTGCTACTACTACCACTACTACTACTACTGATCCTCCTCCCCCTCCTACTACTACTTGTATGACAACTGCTATTGCTGCACCTACTACTACTACTACTACTACTACTACTACTACTACTACTATTGCTGCTACTACTACTACTACCACTCTTAATATTCTAGCTACTACTATTCCTACTACAACAACAACTACTACTATGTAGTAGTGTAGTAACATGAGTAGTAGTAGTAGTAGCTGTAGTAGTAGCAATAGTAGTAGTAAAAGTAGTAGTAGCAGTAGCAGTATTTGCAAAAGTAGTACTTGTAGTAGTAGTTGTTGTTATTGTGATATTAGTAGTAGTAGAAGTAGTAGTAGGAGTAGTTGTGGTTGTATTTGTAGTCAAAGTAGTAGTAGTTATTATCGTCATAGAAGGAGTGGGATTTGTTATAGGTGTTGTAGTAGTAGTAGTAGTAGTAGTAATAGTAGTAGTAGTAGTAGTAGTAGTAGTAGTAGTAGTAGTAGTAGGAGTAGTAATAGCAAAAGTGGTAGCTATAGAGGTAGTAGTAACAATAGCAGAAGTAGTAGTAGTAGAGGTAGCAGTAGAAGTAGTTGTAGTTGTTGTTGTTGTAACAGCAGTGGCTATGGTAGTAGCAACAACAATAGTTATAGTAGTAGTAGAAGTAGTAGTTGTAGTAGTATTAGCAGTAAGAGTAGTAGAAGTTGCCATCAGAGTAGTAGTAGTTGTGCTAGCAGTCATAGTAGTAAAAGTAGTAGCAGTAGTAGTTGTTGTGCTAGCAATCGTAGTAGTAGAAGTAGTAGCAATAGTAGCAGTAGTAGTAGTTGAAGTAGTAGCAATGGCCATAGCAGTAGTAGCAGTAGTGGTAGTAGTAGGAGAAGTTTTTGTAGTTATAGTAGTAGTAGTAGCAGTATTATTTATAGTAATAGTAGCAGTTGTAGGAGAAGTAGTGGTATTAGTAGTAGTAGTTGCAGAAGAAGTGAAGTAATAGTAGTGGTTGTAGTATTAGAGGTTGTACTAGAAATAGTAGTTGCAGTAGTAGAAGCAGTAGTTGTAGTAGTTGTAGTAGAAGTAGTAGTAGTGGCAGTAGTAGTAACTATGGTAGTAGGAGGAGGAGTAGTAGTATTAGTAGTAGTTGTTGCTGTAGCATCAGTAGTAGTAGTAGTAGTAGTAGTAGTGGTAGTGGTAGTAGTAGTAGTAGCAGCAGCAGCAGTGGTAGTAGTAGTAGAAGTGGTAGTTGTAGCAATAGTAGCAGTAGGAGTTGTTGTTGTAGTATAGTAGGAGTTGTAGTTGTAGGCATTGTAGTAGTAGTAGTAGCTATAGTAGTAGTAGAAGTAGTAGCAGCAGCAGTAGTAGTAGATGTTGTCGAAGTAGTAGTAGTAGCAAGAGTAGTAGTAGTAGAAGTAGGAGATGTTTTAGTAGTTGTAGTAGCAGCAATAGTGGTAGTAGTTGTAGAAGTAATAGTAGTAGTTGTAGTAATAAAAGTAGTAGCAGCAGTAGTAATAGAAGCTATAATAGCCATTTCTGTAGTAGTAGTCATAGTAGTAGTAATATTTATAGTAGTATTAGTAGTTGTTGTTGTAGTACTAGTAGCAGTAGCAGTAGGACTAGTAGTAGCAGTAGTAGTAGCCGTAGCAATAGTTGTAGTAGTAGGTGAAGGAGTTTACCAGTAGTAGTAGTTATTGTTATAGTAGTAGTAAGTGTTGTAGTAGTAGTAGTTGTAGTAGTAGCAATAGGAGTATGAGTAGTAGTTGTAGTAGGAGTAGTAGTTGTAGTAGTAGTAGTAGAAGTTTTAGTAGCAACACCACTAGTTGTAGTAGTAGCTATAGTAGCAGTAGGAGTAGTAGCAATAGCAGTAGGAGTAGCATTAGTTGTGGTAGTGGTAGTAGTAGTAGTAGAAGTAGTCGTAGTACTACCAGTAGTCGTGGTAGGAGTTGTTGTTGTAGTAGCAGCAGCAATAGTAGTAGTGGAGTACTTATACTAGTAGTTGTAGAGTAGTAGAAGTGATAGTAGGAGTAGCTGTCGTAGTAGAAGTAGTGGTAGTGGTGGTAGTAGTAGTAATAGTAGCAACTGTAGTAGTAGCAGTAGTCATAGTAGTAGTAGTAGTACTAGTAGTACCCGAAGTTGTAGTGGTAGTAGTAGTGGTAGCAGTAGCAGTTGTAATTGTAAGACTAGCAGCTTCAGCAGTAGTAGTAGTTGTAGCAGAAGTGGTAGTAGCAGCAAGAACAATAGCAGTAGTAGTAGTAGTAGTTGTAGTCTCAGAAGTAGTAGTAGTAATTATAGTAGTACTAGTAACAGCAATAACAGTATTAGTAGTAGTACTAGTAGTGTTAGTGGTGGTAGTAATAGTAGTGGTTGTAGTTGTAATAATAGTAATAGCAGTTGGTGTAGGAGTAGCAGCAACAGTAGCAGTAGTTGTAGTAGTAGTAGTAGTAGTAGTCGTAGTAGTAGTAGTAGTCATAGTAGTAGTAGTAGTAGTAAGAGTACTAGTAGTAGTAGTAGCAGTAGTAGTAATCGGAGTAAGAGTTATGGTAGTAAGAGCAGTATTGTAGTAGTAGTAGTAGTATAGTAGTATTCGTAGTTATGTAGTAGTAGTAGTGTAATAAATCGGTGAAGATTAAAGGAGTAAGCAGTAGGAGAAGTAGTAGTAGTAGTAGTAGTAGTATAGTAGTAGTAGTAGTAAGTATAGTGTAGTATAGTAGTAAATAGTAGTGTAAGTTAGTAGTGTAGTAAGATAGTAGTAGGAGCGTATTAGTAGGAGTAAGGAGCCTATAGTAACAGTACAATAGTAGTAGTAATAGTAGTAATAGAGTAGTAATTGTAATAGTGGTAGAGTGGTCGTTGTAAGTATTAGCATCGCAGTAGTAAGTAGCATTAGTAAGTAGTGGTCCCACATTGTAGGTTAGTAGTTAGTAGTATTGGTTGTTATAGTAGTAGTAAGAGTAGTAGTAGGAGTAATAGTTGTAGCTAAATATTAGTAGTAGTTGTTGTAGTAGTAGTAGCGGAAGTAGTGGTAATAGTAGTAGTAGTAGCAGTAGTAGTAATAGTATTAGTAGTTAGAGAAGTACTATGAGTAGTAGTTGTAACAGTAGTAGTTGTTGTTGTTGTTGCAGTAGTCGCAGCAACACCTGCAGCAATAGCAGGAGTAGCAGCAGCAGTAGTAGTGGTGCTAGTAGTAGTAGTAGCACTCGAAGTAATAGTATGGGTGGTAGTAGTAACTATGGTGGTAGTAGTAGTAGGTGTCATAGTAGTAGTCGTGGTGGTGGTGGTAGTAGCAATAACAATAGGAGGAGTAGTAATAGTAGTAGTAGCAGAAGAAGTAGCAGTAGCATTGGTACTAGTAGTAGTAGGAGGAGGAGTTTGAGTAGAAATATTTGATGAAGTAGTAGTAGTTGTTGTTATTGTAGTAGTAGTAGTAGTAGTAGTAGTAGCAATAGAAAGTGGAGTAGTAGTTGTTGTAGTAGTAGGAGTAGTAGTAATAGCAGCAACAGCAGCAGTAGTAGTAGTAGTAACTGGAGTGGTAGTTGTTGGATTAGGGGAAGTAGTGGTAGTAGTAGTTGTAGTAGTAATGGGTGTTGAAGTAGGAGTAGTATTAGTAGCAACAGTAGTATTAGTAGCATTAGGAGTTGGAATAATTGTAGCAGCAGAGTAGTAATAGTAGTAGTAGTTGCTGTTGTTTTAGAAGGAGTGGTAGTAGTTGCAATTATAGTAGAAGTAGAAGTTGTAGTAGTAGCAGCAGCAGCAGTAGAAGTTGTTGTTGTTGTAGTAGTAGTACTAGTGGTAGTAATCGGAGTAGTAGTTGTAGTAGTAGTGACTGGAGTGGTAGTAGTTGTAGTATCAGTCGTAGCATTGGTTGGAGTTGTAGTTGTGGTAGCAGTAGTAGTCATAGTAAGATGTGGTTGTAGTGGTTGTAGTGGTTGTAATAGTAGTAGTAGTAGCAGTATCAGTAGGGGAAGGAGTTGTAGTCGTAGAAGCAGTAGTAGTAGTAGTAATAAGAGTAGTAGTAGGTGTGGTAGTTGTAGTAGTAGTAGAAGTTGTAGTAGTAGTAGTAGCTATAGCAATAGGAGGAATAGTTGTAGTAGTAGTGGTGGTAGTAGTTGTTGTTCTTAAAAATGCAGAAGCAGCAGTAGTAGGAGTAGGAGTATGAGTAGTAGAAGTAGGAGTAATAGTTGTAGGAGTAGCAGTAGTAGCAGTAGTAGGAGTAGGAGTAGGAGTAGTAGTAGTAGTAGTAGTAGTAATGGTAGTAGTAGTAGTAAGAGTAATAGTACTAGTAGTAGTAGTAGCAGCAGTAGAAGTAGCAGTAGTGATAGAAGTAGTTGCAATTGTGTTAGGATTAGTAGTAGAAGTAGTAGTTGTTGGAATAGAGTAGCAGTAGTATTCATATTAGTAGTAGCAGCACAAGTAGTAGAAGTAGCAGTAGTGGCAGTAATAGTAAAACTATGACTTGTAGTAGTAGTAGCGGTAGAAGTAGTAGTAGGAGTTGCTGTAGAAGTAACAACAATAGTAGTAAAAGCTATAGCAGTAGCTGCAACAACAGCAGGATTAGGAAAAACTATAGTTGGAGCAGGAGTAGTAGCAATAGTAGCAAGAGTAGGAATAGGTGTAGAAGTAGTAATAATCGTAGCAGTAGCAGTAGACGTGATAGTAGTAGTAACAGGAGTAGGAGAAGTGGTAGTAGTAGTAGGTGTAGGAATAGTAGTAGTTGTAGCACAAGTATGAGCAGTAGTAGTAGTAGTAACTTCGTTGCTACTACTACTACTACTGCTCCTGCTCTTGCTAGTAGAATTACTGCTATTTCTTCTACTACTATTATTGCTGCTGTTGTTGCTACTTCTGCTATTCCTACTATTACAACTATTACGGCTACTATTGCTACTACTTCCACTGCTACTATTAGTACCGCTACTACTATTGTCGTTACTACTACTGCAACAATTGCTACTGTCGCTACTGCCACTACTATTGCTTCTACAATTGCTACTACTGCTACTGCTACTACCTCTACTACTACTATTACTACCACAACAGCTACTGCTAATTATACAGCTACTGCTACCACTACTGCTACTACTACTGATTATACTGCTATTACTACTATTAATACAAGTGATACTACTACAAATATTACTACTACTACTACTACTACATCTCGTACAACAACAACTACTATTACGACTACTCCATCTCCTCTTACTATTATTGTCGTTACTGCTACTACTGCTATAACTACTGCTACTCCAACTAATACTGCTACAACTAATCCTCCTACTACAGCTACAACTGCTACTACTCCAACTACTACTACTCCAGCTAATCCTCCTACTACAGCTACAACTGCTACTATTACAACAACTACTACTACTGCCACTAATGCTACTACCATTACAAGTATTAGTATTGTAATGCTTGTGCTACTACTTCTGATACTACTACTACTGCTAGTACTACAAATACTGCTATTACTATTATAGCTACTACCGCCACTACTACATCAGCTACTACTAATACTTCTCCTACTATTACTACTACTACTATTGCTACTACTACTACAACAACAACAACAACTACTACTACAATTACTACTATTACAACAACTACAACTACTACTACTACTAATACTACTACTACTACTACTACTACTACTACTAATACTAATAGTACTACCACTACCACTGCTACTACTACTACTATTACTACTATTACAACTACTCCAAGTACTACTGCTGCTCCTAACACTCCTACTACTACTACTGCTGCTGCTGCTATGACAACTACTACTTCGGTTACAATAACATCTACTACAACTATTGCTGTTAACTACTACCTCTACTACTACTACTACTACTACTACTACTACGACTGCTACTCCTAATACGACTACTGCTGCTACAACTACAACTACTATTGCCGCTAATATTACTATTTCTACTGCTACTACTATTCCGACTACAACTACTGCTTCTACTTCAATTCCAATTACTACTCCTATTACTGCCCCAACCACTACTCCTACTCCTACTACTACTACTACGACTTCTATTCCAACCACCATTACTACTATTTCTACTACTATTCCTACTATAACTCCTCCTACTACAACCACTACTCCTACAACTATTACTAATACTATAATAACTACTGCTACGGCTACGACTACTCCAAAACCTACAACTCCTACTACTATTGCTACTATTACGGCTACAACTATGACTACTACTAATCCTACTCTTATTTGTGGTCCTACAACTACTACTATTGCCACTTCTCATACTCCTACTCCCAGTGCTGCTACTACTTCAACTCCTTCTACTACTACTACCACAAAAACTACTACTACTACTAATACTACTACTGCGACTTCTACTACTACTTCTACTGCTACTGCAACTACTATTACTACTACTACTACTACTACTACTGCTACCACTACAACTATTGCTACTTGTGCTACTACCTCTGCTGCTACTTCTACTACTACCGTGGCTACTACTGCTGCTACAGCTACTGCTAACACAAATACTGTTGCTGCTACTACATCTATTACTACTATTACTACTCCAATTACTTCTTCTGCTACTATTACTTAGACAATTGCTACTACTACTACTACTACTATTACAACTACTGCTATTGCAGCTACTGCTTCAACTACTTCTGTTGCTACTGCTACTCCTCCTCCACCTCCTACTACTACTACAACTACTACTATTACTGTTATTACTACTACTACTACCACCACTACTACTACTACCGTTATTGCTACTACTTCTACAACTACTACTACTATTACTATTGTTACTGCTACTGCTGCTGCTACTACTACTATGACTACTACAACAAATATTACTACAACTACTGCTATAATTACTACTAGTACTACTAGTACTACTGTAACAATAACTACTACAACTACTCCTACTTCTACTACTACTATGATCGATACTACTGCTACTACTACTACTCCCACTGCTACCACTCCAGCTACTACTACTACCACTCCTACTACTACTACAACAACAACAAGTACTACGACTACAACTACTACTATCACTTCCACTTCTACTACAAGCACTACTACTCCTAGTAGTACTCCTACCACTACTACTACTGCTACTGCTACTATTACTACTAATGTGACTACTACTGCTACTGTTGCTACTGCTGCTATTGTGACTATTTCTACTGCTTCTACTATTACTACTATTGCTATTGCTACAACTATTACTGCGGCTGCCACTGCTGCTATAACTGCTATCACCACCACCACTACTACTACTACTACTCCTACTGGTACTAATACGACAATTACGACAACTAGTATGAGTACTACTGCGACTGCTACTACAACTACTACTACTGCCGCTGCTACTGCTACTACTAATACTACTGGAACTAGCACTACCACTGTTGTTGCTATTGTTGCTGCTGCAGCTATTAATACTACAACTCCTACTACTTCTACTGCTACTACTACTACTGCGACTACTTCTGCTACTACTATTGCCACTACTACTACTACTATAGCAAATATTACTAGTACAACAACAACAACTACTACAACTACTACAACTGCTACAACTACTACTCTTAGTACAGCTACTAGTACTACCGCTTCAACAGCTACGACTACTACTACTACTACTATTACTTCAACTACTACTGCTACTACTGCTACTACTGTAGCTACAGCTGCGCTTCTACTCTTGCTACTACTACTACTACTACTACTACTGCTACTGCTACTACTAGTACTACTTGTACTACTACAGCTACTGCTACTCCTGTTGCTACCACTGCTACTCCTACTAATACTATTACTGCTACAACTAGTATTACTATTAGTAGTAGTAGTAGTACTACTACTACTACTTCTGCAACTACAATTATGACAACTACTACTACTACTTCTGCTACTACTACTACTTCTACTACTACAATTAGTACTACTACTACCACCACCACCACTAGTACTATTACTACTACAACTATCATTACCACAAGTACAACTACTAGAATTGCTGCAACTACTACTACTGCTGCATAAGCTATGACTTCTATTATTACTACTACTAAACCTATTACTATTCCTGCTATTACTACTACTGCTACTGCTGCTACTACTGCGACAACAACTACTACCACTTCTATTATTACTGATACAACTGCTACTAATTCGTTTGCTGCACCTAATGCTACTCCAACAACTACTACTACTTATACTACTACTACCACTACAACTACTACTATTGCTACTATAACTTCTACTACTCCCACTACTACTACTCTGCTACTGCTACAACTATTGCTGCTGCTACTAGAACCACTCTTACTAATCCTGTTAATACTACTACTACTACTACTACTATGACAACTACTACTATTACTACTACTACTATAATTACTACTACTACAACTACGATAACTGTTGCAACTACTACTACTATATTACTAGTGCAACTAGTGCTCCAACTTCTACTATTACTACTGCTAAAGCTACTACTACTGCTGCTATTACTACTACTGCTACTACTGCTAATGCAACTAGTACTACTACTGCTCCGTCCACTAGTACTACTCTTATTTATACTACTACTGCTGCTACTTTACTTCCAACACGTGATCCTACTCCTACTACTACTACAAGCTCTGCAATTACCACTACTACTTCTGCTACTCCCAGTAATACAGCTATTGCATATACTTCTACTGCTACTACTACTACTGCTCCTAATGCTACTACTGCTGTTGCTGCTAAAACTTCTACTACTACTACTTTTACTACTATTGGTATAGCTATTACATCTACTACTATTACAATTGTTGCTGCTACTACTACTACAACTACTGCTACTGCTACTACTATTGTTGTTGCTACTACTTCTACCACTACTACTTCAGCTACTACTACTCCTACTACTACTACTACTACTATTGCAGCTACTACAACTACTACTACTACAACGGGTACAACAACTCTTAATACTACTGCTACTTCTACAGTGACTATTAATGCTACTACTGCTACTTCCACTGCTACTACTTCTACTACCACTACAACTACGACTACTACTACTACTACCGCTACTACTCCTACTACTACTACGACTACTGCTGTTATTGCTACTGCTGCTACTCCTCCTCCTCCTACTACTACTTCTCCTACAACATCTACTACTACTACTACAACTACTACAACTATACTGCTACTGCTTCTACTACTAGTATTTCTGCTCCAACTACCACTTCTACTACTACTGGTATTGGTACTATACTTCCACTACCACTACTATTAGTACTACTACTTCAGCTACTACTGCTATTGCTGCTATTGCTACTACTACTATAGATACCACAACTACGAGTACTACTATGACTACTACTACTACTACTGCATCTACTTCTACTAATACTATTACTACTACTACTACTATAGCTAGTACTACTACATTACTACTACAACTATGACTACCACTATTACTACAACTACAACTACTACAACAACCACTACTACTGTGACTTATCCCACAATAACTACGGCTACTCCTTCTTTGACTACTACGATTGCTGTTATTACTACTATTGCTGCAACTACTCATATTGCTACTACTACGACTACTCATATAACAACTTCAACTACTACTACTACTACTACTACTTATACTACTGCTACTACTGCTATAACTACTTCAACTACTACTACCTCTACTATAGCTACTACTGCTACTGCTGTAACAACTATCGCTACTACTGTTACTACTACTATTACTACTACTACTACGACCACCACCACTACTACGATCACTGCTTCTACTACTACTACCACTACTACTGCTAGTAATACTACTTTCGCCACTAATGCTACGACTACTGCCGCTACTACAAATACCACTACTACAACTGCTATGGTACTATGACTATTACTACAACAACTACTACTACTGCTACTGCTACTACAACTGTTGCTGCAACAACTTCTTCTACTTCTACTTCTACTACTACTGCTACTACTACTGTTGCTGCTACTACTTCTACTACTACTACTTCTGCTACTACTACAGCTACTACTAGTACTTCTACTAGAAATAATACTAAAACGACGACTACAACTACAACTGGCACTGCAACTGCTACTACTAGTGCTACCACTGCTACTACTACTGCGGTTGTTAATACTAATATTGCCACTACTACTACTTCAACAACAATAACAACAACAACTACTACTACTGCTACTGCCGTTGTTACTACTTTTACTTCTACTACTACTACTACCACTACATTTCCTATTGCTTCTACTACTGCTACTACTACTACTGGAACTATACTGCTTCTGCTTCTACAATAATTATTACTATTACTTTTCCAACAATAACAACAACTGCTACTACTAGTACAATTGCTATTATTGCTACTACTACTTCCACTACTACCACTACTTCTACTACTGCTACTACTGCTTCTACTGTGACTACTACAACTACTTCTCAAACAACAACTACTATTTCTACTACTACTACCAATACTACTACTGCTACTACGATTATCGCTGCTTCTACTACTCTTACTCCAACTGCTACTGCAACTACATCTTCTATTACTACTTCTAATACTACTCTTGGCACTACTACCACTACTGCAACTGCTACTTCTCCAACTACAGGTACTACCACGACTACTACTACTACTATTACAACTACTTTAACTACAACAACTTCTACTTATACTGCTGCTGTTGCTGCTATTACTACAATTGCTACAATAACTACTACTGCTACTATTGATACTGCTGCAACTACCACTACTACTACTGCTACTACTAATGCAACTACAACTACTACTCCTGCTATGGCTACTAACTCAATTTCTACTACTACTACTACTACTAATACTACTACTATTAATGCTACTATTATTGCTACTATTATTGCTACTACTACAACTACTTCTTTTCCTACTACTACTACTTCTGCTACTAGTACTGTTACTGCAACTACTACTATTACCACTACTACTGCCATAGCTACCACAACTACAACTACTGCTACTTCAACTGCTACTGTTACCACTACTACAACTACTATTATTACTACTACTACTACTAGTACAACTACTACTCCTACTGCTACTATCGATTCTGCTCCTATAACAACAACTACTACAACCACTTCTACTACTACTACGACTACTACTACTATTGCTACTCCAGCGGCTTCTACCACAACTACTGCAGATGCTACTACAGTTATTACTACTACTACTACTACTTCGACAACTACTACAACAATAGCTATAATGACTATTGCTACTGGAACGATTCCTACTACTACAACTATTGCTACTACTACTGCGACTACGACTACTACTACTACAACTACAACAACACTACTACTAACTGCTGTTGTTGCCGCTACTAGTAGTTCTGCTACCACTACAGTTGCTGCGACTATTGCTACTACAAGTGTGACTTTTACTACAGCTGCTCTTACGACTACTACTACTTTTGTTGCTACTACTAATGCTACTACAACTTCAACTACTACTGCTACTACTGCTTCAGCTATTACTATTACTACTACTACTATTACTACTACTGATAGTGCTACTTCTACAAACCCAGCTGCTACTTCTGCTACTACTACTATTGCTACTACTACTAGTAGAACTACTACTGCCACTACCACTATTACTACTACTACTACTCCTCCTCCTCCTCCTCCTCCTCCTCCTCCTCCTCCTCCTCCTCCTACTACTACTACTACTATCACTACTACTTCTACTACCAATGCTACTACTACTACATATGTTGCTATTACTACTACTACTACTTCTACTACTACTACTCCTAATACACCTCAACAAATACTACTTTTACTAATAGTACTACTATTATTATTATCACGACTACTTTTACTATTACTACTACTAGTACTACTACTACAACTACTGCTACAACTACTACTACTTATATTACTAGTATTACAACAACTACTACGACTACAACCACTTCCATAATAACAACAACAACAACTACTACTACTACTATTACTACTCCTACTACTACTACAGTTTTTACTACTACTCCAACTAATACTACTCCAACTACTACTACTACTACTACTACTACTACTATTACTACAATTACTACAACTACTGCAACAACAACAACTACTACATCTACTACTAATACTAATACTACGGCTACTGCTGCTGCTACTGCCACAACTACAACAACTACTACATCTACTACTACTACTAATACTACGGCTACTGCTGCTGCTACTGCCACAACTACTACTACTACTACGATGACTACTTCTACTACTACTAGCATGACTACAACAACTACTGCTGCGACTACCACAACTACTACTACAACTATTACTGCTACCACTACTGCTACAACTACTACTATTACAACTACAACTACTATTATTACTTTTACAATAGCTACTATTGTTGCTGCAACTACTACTACTACCTCTACTACCATTGCAACTACTACTGCTGCTACTTCTACCGCTACTCATGCAACTACTCCGATTACAACTACACTACTACTCCTACTACTACTGCTACTGTTGTTGCTTCTACTAATGCAACTACTACTATTTTTACCACTACTACAACTACTTCTACTACTAATCCTACTACTACTCCTAGTTCTACAACAACTACTACTCCTCCTACTACTACTATTACTAATACAATTCCTACTACTACTACTATTGTTACAACTGCTCCTCCTACACCTATTGCGACACCTATGACTACTCCTACTACTACTACGACTACTAATACAACAATTACAGCTACAAAAGCTACTTCTACTGCTACTATTACTGCTACTACTACTACTACTACGGTGACTACTGCTACAACTACAACACAACTACTTCTGCTGCTGTTGCCGCTGCTACTAGTGCTACTACAACTGCTACTACTACTGCTACTACTCCAACAACTACTACTATTACTACTATTCTTGCAACTTCTACTATTACCACTGCTACAACGACCACTACTACTAATACTACTATGAGTATTACTACTACTACTATGGTGACAACAACAATTCCTTCTGCAAAAACTACTAAAACTACAGCTACTGCTGCTACTAATGGTACAACAACAACAACTACTACTATAAATAAAACGAGTAATACAACAACTACTACTACTACTACTACTTGTACTACAACTGCTACTACTTGCACTACTACTACACATACTATTACTACTACTACTGCCACTATTACTACTACAACTACTACCACTACTACTATTACTACTACTACTACTACTACTCCAACTACTACTAATACTGCTACTACTACTAAATTACTACAACAACGACAACAACAACAACTACTACTAATACTACTACTAGTAATACTGCTACACCAGCTACAACTACTAGAACTATTACCACTACTACTACTACTACTAGTACGACTACTACTACTACGACAAGTTGTTCTACTACTACTAATACTACTACTACTATTACTACTACTACTAAAACGAAAACTACTTTTACTATTGCTTTTACTTCTACTCCTCTAACTTCTTTTATTACTAATACTACTATTATTACTACTATTCCTACTACTACTACTACTACTACTACTATTATTTCTACTACTTCTGCTAATTCTACAGCGACTTTTCCGACTACTCCAACTACTACTAATACAATTACGACTACTACTGTTGTTGCTGCTACTACTACTATTACTGCTATTTCTATTACTACTGCTACTACCACTACTTCTACAGTTACACCTACAGCTGCTCCTACTACTACTATGACTAGAATTACAACTACAACTGCTGTTACTACTAATACTACTACTATTATTACTATTGCTACTATTACCACTACTACTACTGCCACTACTGCTACCACTACTTCTAAAACTACTCCTACTCCTATTAATACTCCCACTACTACTACTACAACAACTACTACCACCCTTGCTACTACTACTCCTACTACTACCACTTCTACTACTACTATTAACGCTATTAGCACTACAACAACTACTGCTACTACTAATACGACTACTTCTACTACTACAACTACTTCAACAACAACTACTACTGCCACTACTACTTCAACTACCATTACTTCTGCTGCTGCTGCTGCTACTCGAACTATCACTACTACTACTACTGCTACTGCTGCTGCTGCTACTTCTACTACTATTACTTCTACTCTTGCTGCTGCTGCTACTTGAACTATTACTACTAGTACTACTGCTACTGTTACTTCTACTACTACTACTATGACTACCACTACTATTGCTACTACTACTACACAACTACTACAACTACTACTACTTGAATTACAACTACCCCTACAACTACTACTATTACTATTACTAATGCTACTGCTACTGCTAGTCCCACTAGTACTGCTCCATCTGCAACTACTACTGCTCATACTACTACTGTTACTCCTATGACTGCTACTACTACTCCTACTACTATGACTATCATTACGACTACTACGATTAACACAAATTCTCCTACTACAACAACTACTAATTCTATTACAACAACAACAACAACTACTACTACTACTACTACTACTACTACTACCACTACTGCTAGTGCTGTGGCTGCAACTACTACTATATATATTGCTACTACTACCACTAGTCCTCCTACTACTACCATTGCTGCCGCTACTGCTACTACAACTAATACTACTACTACTACTACTTCTACTACTACTGCTGCTACTACTACTACTACTATTTTTGTTGCTTCTACTACTGCTACGAGCACTATTGCTACTACTGTTGATACTGCCACAACTGCTACTACTACTACTATGACTACTTCCACTACAATTACTAGTACTACTACAACTACTATTACATCTTTTGCTATAACTATTACTACTGCTATTATGGATGCTACTACTACTGCTGCTACTATTACTCCTAATACACCTACAACAACTACCACTATTACTACTGCAACTACTACTATTGCTACTACAACTAATACAACTGCTATTATTACATCTACTACTACTACTACTACTGCAACTCGTTCTACAACTACTACTACTGCTACAGCTCTTACAACAACCACTACTACTATTACTACAAAGACCACTACTACTACTACAACGAGTACTACTACTACTACCACGACAACAACAACGACTTCCTTTGCAAATACTACTAGTGCTACTGCTACTATTGTTACTACTACTACAACAATGACTACTACTACTACTACAAAAACTAAAACTACTACTACTACTACTACTACTACTACTACTTGTACTCCCACTACTAGGACTTGCACAACTACTACAAGTACTATTACAACAACAACTACTACTACTATTACTACTACTCCTCCTCCTCCTCCGCCTCCTACTACTACTACTACTACTACCACTACTCTACTATTACTACAAGTACTACTAGTACTAGTACTAGTACTACTACTACTATTAGTACTACTACGACTACTACTACAATACTACTACTACTACTACTACTACTAATAAGAATACTTACTGACTACTACCACTACTCCTACGACTACTACTACAACTAATACTGACTTATACTACTATAGCTATACTATTACAACAAAAACACTACTAAACTAATACAACTACTACTGTTAGTACTACATTTACTTCTAGTTCTACAACTATATTTATTACTAATATTACTATTATTACTACTACTGCTGCTACTACAACTACTATTACGGCTACTACTCCTAATACTACTACTCCTACTACTATTACAACTATTACTACTGTTGCTACTACTACTTCTACTGCTTCTACTACAACTTATCCTACTACTCCTACTACTACAACTACAACAACTATTGCTGCTGCTACTACTACTATTACCTCTATTTCAATTTGTACTGCTATTGCCACTAGTTCTACAGCTATACCTACCATTACTCCTACTAGTACTACTACAGTAACTACTACAACTATAATTACTACTACTATTACTGCTAGTACAACTACAATGACTGCTACTACTACTTCTACAACTACTCCTACTCCTGTTAGTACCCCCACTACTACTACTTCTACGACTACTACTACTACTCCTACTACTACACCTATTACTACTACCTCTACTAACACTACTACCGCTATTAGCACTACTACAACTACTTCTACCACAACAACTACTACTACTACTTCAACTACTACTACTATTGTTACTACTGCTACTACTGCTGCGACGGCCACTACTCCTTCTGCTACTACTACAATGACTACTACTCCTACTACCACTGCTATGACTGCTACACTACTACTACTCCTGAAACTACTACTATTACTATTACTAATACTACTACCACTACTACAACCACTACTTCTTCTCCTTCTGTAACTACAACTGCTCGTACTACCACTATTACTTCTACTGATACTACTATTACTCCTACGACTGCTACAACTACTACTTCTGCTACTATTACTGTGTCTATTATTACTACAACTATAATTAATAGAAAATCTCCTTCTACAACTACTAATATTGCTAGTACAACTACTGCTTCTACTACTACTACTACAACAACAACCACAACAACAACTACTACTACTACAGCTACTACTACTGCTACTACTACTCCTCCTACTAGTACCACTGCTGCTACTACCGCTACTGCTACAACTAATAGTACTACTACTACTTCTACTACTACTACAACTACTACTACTACTGCTACTACTACATCTACTACTACTACTAGTACTACTGCTACTGCTGCTGCTACTGCCACAACTGCTACTACTACTATGTCTACGTCTACTACTACTATTGGTACATCTACAACTACTATTACTGCTATGACTACAACTGGTACTACTATCGTTACTGCTGCTACTACTGCTGCTACTACTATTACTTCGAATACACCTACTACAACTATTACTACTACAACTACAACTACTGCTACTGCTACTACTACTACTACTACTACTACTACTACTACTACTACTACTACTACTACTACATCATCTACTACCATTACTGCTCCTACTGCTACCACTTGTACCGCTACCCGTGCTACTACTCCTATTACTACTACCACTACTACTACTACTACTACTAATACTACTACTTCTACTACTACTAATGCAGCTGCTACTACTAATGAGACTTCTATTATTGCTACCGCTCATACAACTACTTCTGCTAGTAATCCAACTATTGCTCCGGCTTCTACTACTACTAATTCTATAACTACTACAACTACTATTACTACTACTACTCCAAATATTACTTCTGCTACTATTACTACTAGAATTACTATTGCGCCTCGTACTCCTATTACTACACCTATGCCCACTTCTCCACCTCCTACTACTGATGTTACTTATATTACTACTTCTACTACTATTACTTCCACAACTATGCTACTACTACTACTTCTAATACTACAACAACGACTGCTACAGCTACTATTACTGCTACTGCTACTACTACTACGATGACTACTGCAACTACTACAACATAGTCACATCTACAGCGGTCACCACTGCTACAAGTGCTACTATAGCTACAGTTGCTTTGACTACTGCTACTATTACTGCCCCTACGAGGGCTGTAGCTCCAATAACTACTATTGCTGCTACAGCTCTTGCAACTACTACTACTACTGCTGCTACAATAACGACTACTACCACTACTACGAGTATTACTACTACTACAACTATGATAACAACAACAACTTCTTCTGTAGATGCTAATAGTACAATTGCTACTGTTGCTACTACTACTCGAAAAAATAACTACTACTACTACTAGTAAAACTAACACTACTACCACTACTACTACTACTACTACTTGTACTACTACTACAACAACTATTACTACTACTACTACTACTACTACTACTACTATTACTACTACTACTACTACTACTATTATTACTACTACTACTACTTCTACTATTATTATTACTACTACTACTAATACTACTACTACTACTACTACAACAACAACAACAACAACTGCTGCTAATATTACTACTACTACAACTACAACAATAACAACAACAACAACTACTACTACTATTAGTAATACTACTACTACAGCTACTACTACTAGTACTACTAGTACAACTACCACTACAACTACTACTGCTCCTCTTACTACTACTACTACTACTACTACTACTACTACTACTACTACTACTACTACTACTACTACTATTGCTATTGCTACTACAACTACAACAACAACTACTATCGCTATTATTGATTCTGTAGCTAGAACAACAACAACAACAACAACTACTACTATTGCTGCTGCTGCAATAGATACTATTACAACAACTACTATGACTACTACTACAACTACAACAACAACGACTACTGCTACGACTACTACTAATGCTACTACTACTATTGTTGCTACAGATATTACTACAACTAATGCTTTGACTACTGCTACAACTACAGCAACAACGACTACTGCTACTGCTACCACCACTACTACTACTACTACTACAACACTACTACTACCACTACTACTACTGCTGCTGCTGCTGCCGCTGCTACTACTACTACTACAACTAGTACTACTATGACTACTACTACCACAACTACTAGTTCTACCATTACAACTACAAATCCAACAACTACTATTACTACTACAAATGCTACTTCTACTACTACTACTACTGCTTTGACTACCATTACTGCTACCACTACTATTACTGCTGCTATAATAGCAACTACTACAACTATGACTACTACTACTACTTCTACTACAACTAATAATACTACTATTTCTACTCCCAACGCTACTGCTTCTACAACTACTCCTACTACCACTCCTAGTACTTCTACTACTACTCCAACTACTTCTACTCCTACTACTACTACTACTGCTACTACTACTTTACTACTATTACAACAACTACAACTACAACAGCACCAACTACTTCTACTACTACTACAGCTGCTTGTACTACTACTATTACAACTAGTACTACTACTACTACTACTACTCTTACTACTACTTTAACTACTACTATGACTGCTACTAATGGTACTACCACTACTACAATTGTTACTACTACTAGTACCACAACTACAACTACTACTGCTACGACCGATTTCGCTACTATAACAACTACTAGAACTACTGTTGTTGCTGCTAGTAGTACTACTACTATTACTACTACTAATGCTACTACTACTGCCACTACTTCTGCTCCTATGGCTACTATTTCTGCTACTACTTCTACGACTACTATAACTACAAGTACAACAATAACTGCTACTGCTACTATCTCTACTACTACTACTACTGCTAGAGCGACTACTACTACTTCTACAACAGTTATACTTCTGCTTTTGTTGCCAATACTACTAGTGCTACTACAACTATAGCTATTGCAACTACTGCTACAGCTATTGCTACTACTACTATTGATCATGTTACAACCATTACTACTACGGCTGCACTTGTAACTACTACTACTACTACTACAATGACCACTACTACTATTACTATGAGTATTAGTACTACCACATTTGTGACAACAACAACAACTTCTTCTACTACTACTACCAGTACTACTGCTACTGTCGCTGCTAGTACTACAACTGATGCTACTACTACTACTATTAGTACAACTGCTACTGTTGCTGCTAGTACTACAGCTGATGCTACTACTACTATTAGTACTACTGCTACTATTGCTGCTAGTACTACAACTGATGCTACTACTACTACTAGTACTACTGCTACTACTGCTGGTAGTACTACAATTGACGCTACTACTACTACTACTCTTGCTTCTACTGCTGCTGCTGCTACTACTACTACTGCAACAACAACTTCTACTACTAATACTACTACTACTACAACAACTACTACTACTATTACTACTACTACCACTACTACTTATGCTACAACTATTACTACTACTCTACTACTACTGCTGCTGTTGCTACTACTACAACAACAGCAACTACTATTTTGACAATTACTACTACTGCTGCTAATACTACTACTACTACTTCAACTACTACTACTAATGCTACTTTTGCTACCGCTGTTGTTGCTACTATTATTGCTACTACTCCAACTGCTTTTACTATCACTCCCGCTACTACTACTACTATGACTATTACAACTGCTACTACTACCACTACGGCAACTACTACTACTACGACTACCACCACCACCACCACCACCACTACTCCTCCTCCTCCTCCTCCTCCAACTACTACAACTACTAGTACTACTGATAAGAATACTACAACTACTGCTACTACTACAACTACTACTACTACTACTCCAACTACTAAAAGCACTGCTACTACTGCAACTACTACTCCAACTATAACAATAACTACTACTACTCCTACTTCTACTACTATTACGATTACTACTACCGCTGCTGCTACTACTACAACTACAACAACAACTAGTACCACAATAAGAACTAGTATTGCTGCTGCTGCTGCTGCTACTGCTAATAAACTATTATTATTACTAATAACACTATTACTACTACTACTACTGCTGCTGCTGCTATTACTGCCACTAATGCTACTGCTGCTACTACAGCTACTACTACTACTACCACTACTCCTATCACTACTATTATTATTGCCACTACTTCTCCTACAACTACTAGTACTACAACAACAACTACTACAAGTTCTCCTACAACCACTGCTACTACGACAACTGCTACTGCTACTACTACTTCTACTTTTACTACTACTATATCTACTACTGCTACTGTTGCCACTACTTCTATTATTGTTGTATCTGCTGCTGCTCTTACTACTAGTGCTACTAATACTTCTACTACGACAATAACAGATGCTACTGCTACTCCTTCAACTGTAATTACTATAACTATGACTGCTACTAGTACTACCGCAGCTACTATGACTACTACTGCTACTATAACTACTACTACTACTTTTACAACTGCTACTACTACTTCAACAGGTTCTTCTGCTACTACAATTGTCACTATTACTACTACTACTGCTGCTGCTGCTCCTGCTTCTGCTGCTCCTTCTGCTACTGCTACTATTGGTGCTACTACTACTACTACTTCTACAACTGCAACTTCTGCTACTACCGCTACATCTACACCTATAACTATAATTACTACCTCAATGACGGCTTTTGCTGCTATTAACAATATTGTTGCAATACTACTACTACTACTAGTACAATAACTACTAATATTATTGCTACTACTAATATTCTGACTACTATTACTACTATTACTACTATTACTGCTACTACTATTCCAACTATTCCCACTACTACTACTACTACCACAACTACTACTAATACTAATAGTAGTATTGCTGCTATTGCTACTGGTACTACCACAACTGTTACTTATGATACTCCGGCTGCAACTACGACTACTACTACTGCTGCTGCTACAACTACTACTGCTACTACTACTACTGCCACTGTCACTACTACCGCTTCTGCTACTGCTACTTTCGCTACTGCCACTACTACTACAGCTACTACAGCTACTATAGCTATCGCTAAAAATACAACAAGTACTACTACTGTTACTATGGCAACTACTAATACTACGACTGCTACTATGGTTACTACTGCTACTAGTACTACATCTACTACTAATACTACAG
>RXID01021560.1:28823-61372 GCA_005019695.1 Trichopus zeylanicus subsp. travancoricus
ACTACTACTACTACTACTACTACTTCTACTACTACTCCTACTACTACTGCGACTACTATTACAAATGCTACTACTATAGCTACTACTAATACAACTACTATTACTACCACTACTACTTCTACTACTGCTTTTGCTACAACTATTACTACTACTACCACTACTAGTGCTACTACTACTACAACAACTACTACTACTACTCCTACAATTACTACTACTGCTGCAAATACTACTACTGCTACTTCAACTACTACTACTGCTACTGCTGCTATTACTACTGCTACTACTACTACTATTACTACTCCAACTGCTATTACTACCACTCCTGCTATGACTACTACTCTGACTATTATAACTTTTACTACTGCTACTTCTGCCACTATGGCAACTACTAGTACTGCTACTGCAACTACTACTACTACTACTACCGCTATTGCTACTGCTACTATTGCTGCTGCTACTACTACTACTATTACTACTCCAACTGCTATTACGACCACTCCTGCTACTACTACTATTTTGACTATTATAACTATTAATACTGCTACTTCTGCCACTATGGCAACTACTAGTACTACTTCTGCAACAACAACAACAACAACAACTACTACTACTACTACTACTACTACTATTGTTGTTGTTGTTGTTGTTGTTGCTGCTGCTACTACTAGTACTACTGATGCGAATACTACTACTACTGCTTCTAGTCCAACTACTATAACTACTACTCCTACTACTACAACCACTGCTACTAATACAACTACTACTCCAACTATGACTACTACTGCTACTTCTACTGCTTCTACTATTATTATGATTACTACTACCGCTACTACTACTACTAGTACGACTACGGCAACTACTAGTACCACAATAGCAACTACTATTGCTGGTGCTGCTGCTACTGTTGATAAACTATTATTATTATTAACGCCACTATTACTACTATTACTACTATAACTACTGCTATTACTGCCACTAATGCTGCAGCTGCTACTACAACTGCTAGTACTGCTACCACTACTCCTACTTCTACTATTACTATTGCCACTACTTCTCCTCCTACTACTACTACTACAACAACTACTACTATTACTACAACTTCTCCTACAACCACAGCTACTACGACTACTGCTACTGCTACTACTCCTTCTTCTTTTACTACTACATCTACTATAACAACTACTGCTACTACTTCTACTATGGCGGTAACTACTGCTGCTCATACTACTAATGCTACTAATACTTCTACTATGACAATAACAGATGCTACTGCTACTACTTCAACTGTTATTACTATAACGGCTACTGATACCAGTATTCCTGCAGCTACTATGACTACTACTACTGCTATTATAACTATCACTACTACTGCTACAACTGCTACTACTGCTTCAATAGGTACTTCTGCTACTACAACTACTGCTATTACTACTACTACTACTACTACTACTACTACTGCTGCTGCTGCTACTGCTCCTTCTACTACTACTGCTATTGGTGCTACTACTACTACATCTTCTACAACTACAACTTGTGCTACTACCGCTACATCTACTCCTACAACTATAATTACTACTTCTATGATGGCTTATGCTACTATTAATACTATTTCTACAATACTACTACGACTACTACTCGACTATTACTACTTCTATTACTATTATTACTACTACTACTATGACTACTACTACTACTACTACTATTACTGAGTCTACTACTACTACTACTAGAATTATCACTACTACAGCTACTACTAGTACTACTATTATTAATGCTTCTACTTCTACTACTTCCACTACTGGAACTAATACTACTTCTACTCCTACTACTGCCACAATTATTGCTTCAACAACTGCTACAGCTATTGCTACTACTATTGTTGATCATGTTACAACTACTACTACTACAGCTGCTCTTGTAACTACTACTACTACTACTACTACTACAAAGACCACTACTACTATTACTATGAGTATTAGTACTACCACTTTTGTGACAACAACAATAACTTCTTCTACTACTACTACCAGTACTATTTCTACTATCGCTACTAGTACTACAACTGATGCTACTACTACTACTATTAGTACTACTGCTATTGTTGCTGCTAGTACTACAACTGATGCTACCAGTACTACTAGTACTACTGCTGGTAGCACTACAACTGACGCTACTACTACTACTACTACTCTTGTTGTTGCTGCTGCTACGACTACTACTGCTACTACTACAATAACTTCTACTACTACTACAACTACTACTACTACTATTACTACTACTACCACTACTACTTCTGCTACAACTATTACTACTACTCTACTACTACTGCTGCTGCTACTACTACTACAACAACAACAACTACTACTTATATAATTACTACTACTGCTGCTAATACTACTACTACGACTTCAACTACTACTACTAATGCTACTGCTGCTACCGCTGTTGTTGCTACTACTATTGCTACTACTCCAACTGCTTTTACTCTCACTCCTGCTACTACTACTACTATGACTATTACAACTGCTACTACTACCACTACGGCAACTACTACTACTATGACTACCACCACCACCACCACCACCACTACTCCTCCTCCTCCTCTTCCTCCAACTACTACAACTACTAGTACTACTGATAAGAATACTACAACTACTGCTACTACTACAACTACTAATATTAACTACTAATATTATTGCTACTACTAATACTATGACTACTATTACTACTATTACTACTACTACTAGGACAGCAATAACTATTACTGCTACTAGTAGTACTACTACTACTGATGTTGCTGCTGCTACTACTAGTACTAATTCTACTGCTGCTGCTCCTACTATTATTACTTCTACTGCTGCTACATCTACTACTACTAATTCTTCTGCTACAACTAATGCTTGTACAACTACTTCTATTACTGTTACTACTACTACTACTACTACTACTAGAAATATTACTACTACTGCTACTACTACTACTACTGCTATTACCGTTTCTATATCTACTACAACCACTACTGGAACTAATGCTACTTCTACTCCTACTACTACCACAACTATTGCTTCAACTACTGCTACTATTGCTCCAATGTCTATAGCTACAACAATAACTACTGCTGCTGCAACTACTGCTACTACAACTGCTACTTCTACAATTACTACAGCTAATACCACCACTATTGCGACTACTACTGCTACTCCTATTGCTACTACCACTCCTACTACTGCTACTACCGCTCTTCTACCACTACTAGTACTACTACTATTACTGATACTACTACTTCAGCTATTGCAGATGCTTGTACTGTTACTACTACTACTTCTGCTTCTACTATTTCTACTACTACTACTGCTACAATTGTTGCTACTATTGCTAATACTGCTACTAAAGCTACGACTTCTCCTACTAATACTGCTATTTCTCCTCCTACTGGTACTATTTCTATAGCTACTCCTGCTACCACTCCAACTGTTTCTACTGCAACTCCTCCTACAACTATTGCTAGTACTACTACTACTATTACTACTATAACAACAACAAATACTACAACAACACCAACTACTACTACTACTACTACTAATACTACAGTTACTGCTGCTGCTACTACTACAACTACTATTACTACTAGTATTACTACAACTACTTGCACTACTACTACTACTACTACTACTACTACTACTATTACTACTACTTCAACTACTAATACTCCTACACTAACTACTACTCCTACACCTACTACTAGTGCAATTACTACTATAACAACAACAACAACAACTACTCCAAATACTCCTATTATTACAACTACAACAACAACTACTACTACTACAATGACAACTACTACTACTCCTACTACTAATCCTACTTCTACACCGACTGCCACTTCTACTCCTACAACTACTATCACAGCTATTCCGACTAATACTACTACTAATCCTAATACTTTTACTACTACTATTACTCCTACCACTCCTTACACTTCTTCTACTACTACTGCTGCTGCTATTAATACTACTACTGCTAATACTATGACTACTACTACTACTACTACTACTACTACTACTACTACTACTATACGACTAGTACTAATACTACTACTACTACTATTGCTGCTATAAATACTACTACAACTAGTATTAATACTACTACTACTGTTGCCGCTACAGCTATTAATACTACTACAACTACTACAACTACTGCTACTACTACTTCTGTTGCTATTGTTGCTATTGCTACTAATACTACTACTACTGCTACTACTACTACCACTACTACTACTACCAAAACAACTACTAGTATTACTTCTACTACTACTACCACCACCACTACTCCTACTACTATTACTTCTATCACTACCACTACAACTCCTACTCCTTTTACTATTACTACTACCACTACTTCATCCCCAGCACCTACTACTACTACTATTACTTCTACTACTGCTACTGCTCAAGCTTCTATTACTACAGCACCTACTACTCCAACTACTTCACCCACTACTACTACTACTGCTACATCTACTTCTACTTCTTCTACTACTATGACTAGTACTACTACTACTAGTACGATTTCTACCGCTGTTGTTCTTGTTGTTAATACTACTAGTACTACTACTACTGTTGCTTCTGTTGCAAATACTCCTATTATTACAACTTTTACTACAACAACTACTACTGCTACTACTACATGTGTCGCTGCTGTTGCTATTACTCCAACTATTATTGCTACTGCTACTACAACTACAACTACCACTACTTTACCTACTACAACTATTATTGCTACTACTACTACTACACTATTAGTGCTATTGCATCTACTACAACCACTACTACTACTGTTGGTATTACTTTTGCTGCTATTGCTACCGCTTCTACTAGTTCTACTACAGCTACTACTATTACCACTACTACTACTACTGCTACCACTACTACTTCTACTACTGCTACCACTGCTACTGCTACTATTACTACTACTATTGTTGCTGCTGCTATAGTAGCTACTACTTGTACTATTGCTACATCTACTGCTACGACTATTGCTACTGCTACCACTATTAATACTACTACTGCCACGACTATGACAACTACTACTACTTCTACTACTATTACTATAACTACTACTCTGACTATTACTACTATGGCAACTAATACTACTTCCACAACAACTATTGCAACAATTGCTATGGCAGTTGTTGTTGTTGCTACTACTACAACAACAACTACTGCTTGTACTACCGCTACTGCTACTACTTCAATTGTTGTTACTACACCTACTAATCCTTCAACCACTACTACTGCTATTACTTCTACTACTACTGCTACTTCTACTATTCGTACTCCTAATATTACAACTACTGCTTCTACTACTACTACTACAACTATTACCACTCCTACAACTTCTGCTACTAATACTTATTTCACAAATACTAATACTACCACTACTACTGCTAAAACTACTGCAACTTCTACTACTACTGTTACTACTACACCAACTAATACAACTACTACCAAAGCTGTTGTTGCTACTACTACTGCTGCTGCTGCTTCTGCTACTACAACAACAACAACAACAACAACAACTATTACTTATACTATTACAACTACTCCCACTCCTACTAGTACTACTATGACTACTCCTACTAGTACTACTACAACTACTACAACCCCTACTATTATTGCTACTCCAACACTTACCCCTTCAACTACTTTGAATACTACAACTACTACTACACCTACTAGTACTGCTGCTACTACTACTACTACTACTATTACTTCTACTACTAATAAAACTACTACTACTCCTTTTACTACTACTGCTGCTACTGCTGCTACTGCTGCTACTACTACTACTACTACTTCTATTACTAGTACAACTACCACTACTACTACTACCACCACTACCACTACTAATACTACTAATACTACTACTATTGATGATGCTTCTGCTACTACTGCAGCTACTTCTACTACTACCACTACCACTACAACTCCTGCAACTATAACTATGGCTACCTCAGTTGATAGTGCTTCTGCTACTGCTACTACTACTACTACTCCTACTTCTACTACTCATACTACTCTACTACTACTACTACTGTTATTACTGTTGCTACTACTACTAGTACTAACACTGTTGCTACTACTACTAGTACTAACACTACCACTTCCACTTCTCGTACAACTTCCACTACTACAGCTCCTATTTCTACTACTAGTATTACTACTACTATTATCATCGCTGCTGCTGCTGCTACTACTAATGCCACTCCTGCTGCTACTCGTACTACAATAACTACTACTATAATTAGTACTACTACTACTACTACTACTACTCCTACTGCTACTACTACTAGGAGTAGTACTACTGCTACTGCTTTTGCTACTACAACTACTACTACAACAACTACTACTACTCCTATTACTATTACTACAATGACTACTACACCTACTACTACTAAGGTTACAGATGATGCTACTGTAACTAGTACAACAATAACTACTACTACTACTATGACTAATGAACTACAACAACAACAACTATTACTACTGCTACTACTATTATTATTGCTATTGCTGCTACTACTCCTACTACTACTACTACTACTACTAATGCTACTACTACTACTACTCCTACTTTGACTGTTACAACAATAACTACTACTATTACTACTACTAAAACTTCTACAATGACTCTTATCGCTTCTACCACTACTACTACTACTACTATGACTACTACACTACAACTACTGCTCTACTACTACTACTATAACTACTACTAACTCCTACTGCTACTACTACTAATACTACTACTATTGCTATTACGACTACAACTTCTACAATGACACCTACGACTACTGCCTTTCCTACTACAAGTCCAACTACGAGTACTACTACCACTTCTACTACTACAACCACTACAACCAATACACCTGCTACTACTGCCGCTACTACAAGTACTACAAGTACTACAACTTCAACTATTACAAATACCACTACAAGGGCTCCTACTCCTACTACTACTATAAATATGACTACTACTACTAGCACTACTCCTACTACTACTACTCCACCTACTACTATTGCAATTACTACTGTGAACTATTGCTGCTACTACTACAACTACTATTACAATAATAACAATAATAACTACTACTGCTACTACAACAACAACAACAACTACTACTACTACTACAACTCCTACTAGTACTACTTCTATTACCACAACTGCTACTCCTACTCTATTTACTATTTTCGCTACTACAACTACTGCCCCAGCTCCTACTACTACTACTATTACTACTACTACTACTACTACAACTCCGACTTCTATTTCTTCTACTATTACTGTTGTTGCCCCTGCTACTATTATTGCCACTCCTGCTACTACTAATACTATTATTGTCGCTGTTGTGGCTACTACTAGTACTACTCCTGCTGCAACTAATACTACTATTACTTCTACTACTATGACTACTACTAATACTACTACTACTGTAACTACTATCACTACTACCGCTGCTGCTATGGCTGGTACAACTATTACTACCATTGTTGCTGCTATTACTAATACTACCACTAATACTACTACTACTACTTCTACTGCTGCTGCTATAGTTGCTCTTGCTATTGTTATTATTGCTACTACTACTACAACTACCACTACATCAAATACTACACCATTACTACTACAACATCCACTACTACCACTACTAGCACTTCTGGTATTCCTTTTTCTACTAATATTACCACTTCTACTAGTGCTATTACTACTCTGCTATTACACTATTACTACTACTACTACTGCTGCTGCTGCTGCTACAATTTCTACTACTACTAGTGCTATTGTAGCTACTACAGCTACTACTAGTACTACTGCTACAACTACAGCTATTTCTACTACTACTGATACTACTAATACTACCATTACTACTGCTACAATCACTATTATTACTACTGCTACTACTATTAATACTAGCACAACTACTGCTATTGCTACTACTACTACTACCACTACTACTACTATTAGTACCACTACTACTATTACTACTACTACAACTATAACTACTACTGCTGCTACTACTACTACTACTACTACTACTACTACTACTCCTGCTCCAACTACTACTATGACTACTACAACTACTACTACCATGACTACTACTACTGCTACTACTTCTATGACTTATGCTACTACTATTATTGCCTCTACTATAGCTATAACAACAACAAATGCTACTACTAGTACAACAACAATAATAGCTACTACTAGTAATAGAATTACTACAACTACTCCTGCTATTGCTACTTCTACTACTACTCCTACTGCAACTGCTATTACTACTCCCCCTACTACTACTAGTACTACTACCACTAATACTACTACTACTTTTCCAACTACTACTAGTATTGCTACTTCTACTACTATTCCCACTACCACTTCTACTACAACTACAACTACTACTACTACAACACTTGCTGCTATTGCTACTACTGCTACTGCTACTACTACTACTCCTTCTGCCACTATAAATACCACGAAAACTACTACTACTACTACTACTACTACTACTACTACTACTACTACCACTACCACTACTACTACTACTACTACTACCACCACCACCACCACCACCACCACCACTATTACTACTACTACTTTTGCTACTATTACTATTACACTACCACTACTACTTCTGCTACTAATGCTATGACTACAACTACTACTACTATTGCTTACTATGGCTACTATTGCTACCACCACTACCACTGCTACCACTACTTCTATTGCTACTATAGGCAATAGCTATAGTAGTAGTCATAGCAATGGTAGCAATAGTAGTAGTAGTAGCAGTAGGAGTAATAATAGGATTAGTAGTAGCAGTAGTAGTCAAAGGAGTGGTAGTAGTAGAAGTATCAGTTGTAGTTATTGTAGTAGCAGTAGTAGCAGTAGTAGTGTTAGTAGTAGTAGTAGTAGCAATAGCTGTAGTATTAGCTATAGTTGTAGTAGTAATAATAGTAGCTATAATAGTAGTTGTAATTGTAGTAGTAGTAACAGCAGTAACAACAGTAGCAGTAGCAATAGTAGGAGTAGTAGTAGTTGTAGCAATAGTCATAGCAGTTGGAGTAGTAATAGTAGTAGTAGCTGTTGTATTAATAGAAGTAGTAACAGTAGTGGTAGCTACAGTATTAATAGAGGTAGTAGCAATGGAAATAGTAGGAGTAGTTATAGGGGTAGCAGTAGTAATAGTGATAGTAGTTACTATTGTAGTTGTAGGAGTAGTCGTAGTTGTAGTTATCAAAAATGAAGTAGTAGGGTTAGTAGTAGTTGTTGTTCGAGTAGCAGTAGTAGTGTAGTAGTAGTAGTATTAGTACTAGTATTAGTAGTACTAATAGCAGTAGGAGTTATAGTAATTATAGTAGAAGTAGTAGTGGTAGCAGTAGTTATTATTGTAGTAGTACAATTGCATTAGTAGCAGTAGGTATAGTAGTAGTAGTAGCAGTAGTAGTAGTAGCTACAGGAGTAATAGTAGCAGTAGTAGTAGTAGTATTAGGAGCAGAAGTAGCAATCCTAGTTGTAACAATAGCAATAGTACAAGTAATAGTAGTAGTAGGAGTAGTAGTTGTCACTGTAGCAGTATTAGTAGTAATAGTAGCGCTAGTAGAAATAATAGTAGTAACAATAGTAATCATAGTAGCAGTTGTTGTAATAGTAGTAGTTGTACTACAACTAGTAGTAATAGTAGTTGTTGTTGTAGTAGTAGTAGTCATAGTTCTAGAATGAGTTATAGTAGTTGTAGTTGTAGTAGATATGGCATTAGTCGTAGCAGTAGTAGTAGAAAAAGAAGTAACAATAACAGTAGTAGTATTTATAGTAGTAGGAGTTGTAGTAGTAGTAGGAGTTGTAGTAAGAGTAGTAATAGTAGGAGTAGTAGTAGTAGTATTTGTAGTAGTAGAAGTTGTAATTATAGTGGTAGCAGTAGGAGTGCTTGTACGAGTAGTAATAGTAGTAGAAGTTGTAATAGAAGGAGTTGGGGTGGTAGTAGTTGTAGATGTAGTAGTAGTAGTAGTAGTAGTAGTAGTAGTAGTAGTAGTAGTAGGAGGAGGAGGAGGAGGAGTAGTAGTAGTAGTAGTAGTGGTAGTGGTAGTGGTAGTGGTAGTAGTAGTAGTAGTAGCCGTAGTAGTAGCAGTTGTAGTAGCAGTAGTGGTACTTGTTGTAGCAGTAGTAGCAGTATTGTTCATACTAGTACTAGTAGTATTTGTACTAGTAGTAGTAGTAGATGTAGTAGCCAAAGTAGTACTAGTAGTTGTAGTAGCAATAGCAACAGTAGTAGTAGAAGATGTAGTAGTAGTAGTCTAGTAGCAGTAGCAGGAGCAGTAGTGGTAGTAGTAGTAATAGCTGAAGTAGTAATTGTAGTAGTAGTAGAAGTAGTTGAAGTAGTAGTAGTAGTCATAGAACTAGTAGTAGTTGTAGTAGTGGTACTAATAGCAGTAGTAATAGTAGTAGTAGTTGTTGTTGTAGTAGTAGTAGTAGTAGTAGCTGTAGTTGTTGTTGTTGTTGTTGTCATAGTAGTAGTAGTAGAAGTAGCAGTAATAGTAGTTGTCGAAGTAGTAGTAGTAGTAGGAGTCATTAGTTATAATAGTAGTACTAATAGCGGCAACAGCAATAGTAGTTATAGTAGTAATACTAGTAATAACATTAGTAGCAGTGGTTGTAGTAGAAGAATTAGCAGCAGCAGTTGTAGTAACTTCAGTAGGAGTTGTATTAGCAGTTGGAGTAGTACTAGCAGCAATAGTATTTGCAGTATAAATTGTAGTAGTTGTAGATGTAGTAGTAATAATAGTAGAGAAGTAGCAGCAGCAGTAGTAGTAATAGTATTGGTAGTATTGGCACTAGTAGTTGTAGTAGAAGTTGTAGCAGTAGTAGTAGCACTAGTAATAGTAGTTGGAGCAGTAGTAGGTGCAAGAGTAGAAGTAGTAGTAGTAATAGTTGTTGTAGCAGTAGGAGAAGTAGAAGTATTACGAGTTAGTAGTAATTAGAGTAGTAGTAGTAGTTGTTGTTGTTGTTGTATTACTTGGAGTAGGAGTTAGAGTTGGAGTAGGAGTAGCAGTGGTATAAATAGTGCAAGTAGTAGTAGTAGCAGTAGCAGAAGGAGTAGCAGTAGTTGTTGTTGTAGTGGTAGTAGTGGTTGTATTAGTTTTAGTAGTAGTAGCTGGAGTAGTAGCAGAAGTAGTGGTAGTAGTAGTTGTAATAGTAGTAATAGCACTAGTAGCAGTAGTAGTAATAGTAATAGTAGCAATAATTATAGTAGTAGTTGGAGTAGTAGTAGTACTAGTAATAGTCATAGTTGTAGTTGTAATAGAAGTAGCAGTTTTAGTAGTAGTATTAGTAGTTGAAGTAGTAGAAGTTGTAGTAGTTGTTGCAATATTAGTAGTAGTATTAGTAGCAGTAGGAGTGCCAGCACTAGTAGTAGTAATAGTTATAGTAGTAGCAGTAGTAATAGTAGTAGTAGTAGTTATGGTAGTAGTTCAAGTAGTTGTTATTGTATTGTTAGCAGTAGTAGTAGTAGTAGTAGGAGAAGTCACAGTAGTAGTAGTAATAGTAATAGTAGAAGGAGTAGTATTTGCAGTAGTAGTAATAGTAGTAGTAGTAGCATTTGTAGTAGTAGTAGTGGTAAAAGTAGCTATTGTAATTGTAGTGGTAGCAGTAGCAGAAGTCATAGGAGTAATTATTGTTGTTGTTGTAAAAGTAGGAGTTGGAGTAGTGGAAGATGTTGATGTAGTAGGAGTAGTAGTGGTTGTAGTATTAGAAGTATTAGTAGTAGTAGTATAAGAAATAGCAGTAGTAGTTGTAATAGTAATAGTAGTACGGGTAGTATTAGCGGTAGGAGTAGTAATAGTAGAAGTAGTATGTGTAGTAGTAGTGGTAAAAGTAGTAGTTATAATTGTAGTGGTAGCAATCGTAGAAGTCATAGGAGTAGTAGTAGTTGTTGTTATTCTAAAAGTGGGGGTTGGAGTAGTAGTAGTCATAGATAGAGTAGTAGTTGTTGTTGTAGTTATTATAGTTGTAGTAGTTATAGTAGGAGTTGTAGTAGCAATAGTTGATATTGTTATAGATGTAGTAGTAGTAGTGTTTGTACTAGTACTAGAAGCAATACTACTATTAGTAGTGGTAGATGTAGGAGCCGAAGTAGTAGATGTTGTAGTAGTATTAGTACTAGCAACAGTAGCAGTAGAAGTAGTAGTAGATGTAGCAGTAGTTGCAGCAATGATAGTAGTAGTAGTAGAAGTAGTAGTAGTGGTAGTAGTAGAAGTGGTAGTAGTAGCAGTAGTATTAGTAGTAGCAGAAGCGGTAGCAATTGTAGTTGTAGTAGTAGTAGTAGTAGTAGTTGCGATAATCATAGGAAAAGGAGCAACAACAGCAACAGTAGTAGTAATAGTAATAATAGTAGCAGTAGGAGCAGTAGTAGTAGTTGTAGTAGTACTAGGTGTGGTAGCTGTAGTAGTATTAAGAGTTGTGGTAGTAAGAGTGGAAGTAGTACTTGTAGTAGTAGTAGTAGTAGTAGTAGTAGTAGTAGCAGCAGCATTACTAGTAGTTGTTGTTGTTCTTACAGCAGTAGTAGTAACAGTACTAGAAGTGGTAGAAACAGTAGTAGTTGTATCATTAGTAGTAGTTGTTGTTGTAATAGTTGCCGTAGAAGTAGTAGAAGCAGCAGCAGTAGTGTTAGTAAGAGTAGTAGAAGTAGGATTAGTAGCAGTAGTAGTAGTAGTTTGTATAGTAGTAGTAGTAGTAGTAGTAGTAGTAGTAGTAGTAGTAGTAGTAGTAGTAATAGTAGTAGTAGTAATAGTAGTAGTAGTAGTAGTAGTAGTAGTAGTAGTATGTAGTAGTATTAGTAGTAGTCTAGTAGTAGTAGTAGTAGTGGCCTATTAGGAGTAGGAGTAGTGGTAGTGATAGAAGTTGCAGTAGCAGCAGCAGCACTAGTAGTAGTACCAGTGGTGGTATTAGAAATAGTAGTAGTAATAGTAGTAGTAGTAGTAGTAGTAGTATTAGTAGTAGTAGTAGTAGTAGCAGTGGCAATAGAAGTAGTAGAAATAGTAGAATTATTGGTAGTAGCAGCAATAGTGGTTGTAGTGGTAGCAGCAGTAGTAGTAGTAGTAGCAATAGTGGAAGCGGTAGTAGTTGCAGTTGTAGCAGCAGCGGCAACAGTAGTAGTAGCAGTAGTAGAAGCTGTTGAATGAGAAGTAGTAATAGCAACTGCAACAGTATTGGCAGTTGTGGTAGTAGTAGTAGGAATGGTAGTGGTAGCAATAGTCTTAGTGGCAATAGTAGAATTAGTAATAGTAGTAATAGTAGTATTAGTCGTAGTATGAGTAGTACTTGCAGCAGTTGTAGTGGTAGCTATAGCTATAATAGTACTAGTGGCAGTTGTAGCAGTTGTAGCGATAGTAGTTAAAGTAGTAGTAGTTGTAGTTGTTGTT
Source organism: Trichopus zeylanicus subsp. travancoricus (assembly GCA_005019695.1). Classification (NCBI taxonomy): domain Eukaryota; kingdom Viridiplantae; phylum Streptophyta; class Magnoliopsida; order Dioscoreales; family Dioscoreaceae; genus Trichopus; species Trichopus zeylanicus. The sequence goes on from RXID01021560.1 coordinate 42,299, forward strand.
GTTGTAATAGTAGTAGTAGTTGTAATAGCCATAGTAGTAGTAATGGTAGTAGTAGTTGTAGTAGTTATAGTAGTTGTTGTTGTGGTAGGAGTAGTTGTAGTTGTATTAGTGGTAGTAGTAGTTGTAGCAGTAGGATTAGTTGTAGTAGTACTACCAGTGGTAGCAATAGTGATAGCGGTAGTAGTAGTAGGAGGAGTAGTAGTACCAACGGTAGCGATAATAATAGTGATAGTAACAGTAGTTGTTGTTGTAGTAGTTGTTGTAATAGTTGGAGTAGTAGTCATTGCAATAGTAGTAGTTGTAATAGTAGTAGTGGTAGTGCAATTAGTTACACTAGTAGTCGCAGTAGCAGTAATAGTAGATGTAGGGTTTGTAGTAGTAATAGTAGTTGCTAGATTTGTAGTTTTAATGGTAGTATTAGTAGTTGTGGTATTAGTAGTCGTAGTGGTACTAGTTGTAGTTGTAGTAGTAGTAGTCGTGGTGGTGGTTGTGGTGGTGGTGGTAGTAGCAGTAGAAGTAATAGTAATAGTAATAGTAGTAGTAGTGTTGTAGTGGTAGTAGTAGTAGTAGCAGTGGCAGTAGTCGTTGTCGCTGTAGTTGTTATAGTAGTCAAAGTTGTTGTTGTAGTAGTATCTGTAGAAGCCACAGTAGTAGTTATAGCAGTAGCAGTAGTAGTAACATTAGTGGTTGTCGCAGCATAGTTGTTGTTGTTTAAGTCGTAGCAGTAGTCGTAGTAGTAGTCGTAGTAGTAGTTATTGTAGTATATGTTGCAGCATCAGTAGTAGTAGTCATAGTAGCAGTAGTAGTAGCATTAGTAGTAGTAGCAGTGGCAGCAGTAGTAGTAGCAGTAGCAGCAGCAGCAGCAGTAGTTGTTCTAGCAGCATAATAAATAATTGCGGTGGTAGTTGTTGTTGTTGTAGTAGTAGCAGTAGTAATACTTGTAGTAGTAGTAGTAGTAGTAGTAGTAGTAGTAGTAGTAGTAGTAGTAGTAGTAGTAGTAGTAGTAGCAGTAGTAGTAGTAGTATTAGTAGTAGTAGCAGTAGCAGCAATAGTAGTAGTAGTAACAGTAGTACTAGCCATCGTTGTAGTAGTAGTAAGAGTAGTAGTAGTAGTAGTAGCGGTAGTAGTTGTTGTTGTAGTAGTAGTAGCAGTAGTAATAATAATAGTAGCAGTAGTAGTAGTAGTAGTCGTGGTAGTAGCAGTCGTAGGAAAAGTAGTAGTAGTAGCAGTGGTAGTAGTAGTTGGAGAAGTAGTTGTAGTAGTGGCAGTCGTTGTCGTAGTGGCTATAGTTATAGTAGAAGTAGTAATACTGGTAGTAGTGGATGTAGTAGCAGTAGTAGTAGCTGTAGTAGTCGTTGTAGTAGTAGCAGTTGTACTAATAGTAGGAGTAGAGGCCGTAATAGCTGCAGTAGTAGTAGTAGTAGAGTAGTAGTTGTAGTAGTTGTAGTAGCTGCGGTAGTATTAGTAGTAGATGTAGTACTAGCAGCAGCAATAGTAGTAGCAGTAGTAGCCGTAGTAGCAGTCGTAGTATTAGTAGTCACTGCTGTAACAGTAGTAGTACTTGTTGTATTTGGAGTGGTACCTGTAGTAGCTGTAGTAGCAGTAGCCGTAGTGGCTGTAGTAGCAGTAGCGAAAGTAGCAGCAGTAGGAGCAGTAGTAGTGTTAGTAGTAGTAGTAGTAGTAGTAGTAGTAGTAGCAGTAGTAGTAGTAGCAGCAGCATGAGTAGTAGTAGTTGCAGCAAGAGTGTCACAAGTAATAGCAGTGGTAGTAGTAGCAGTAGGAACAATAGTACTATTATTATTAGTAGTAGTTGTTGTGGTAGTAGTAGTAGTAGGAGTAGCGGGAATAGTAGTAGCAGTCAGAGTAGCAGTAGCAAAAGTAATAGGAGTTGTAATAGGCGAAGTAGCGGTTGTTATAGTAGTGGTAGTAGTAACAGTAGCAGCAGTAGTAGTAGTATTAGTAGTAGTGGTAGTTGTAGTAGAAGTAATAGTAGTAGTCGTAGCAGTAGTAGGAGTAGTAGGAGAAGTCATAGTTGTAGTAGTTGTAGTATTTGCAAGAATAGCAACCGCTGTAGCAGTAGTAGTAGTAGAAATAATTTAAGTAGTAGAAGCAGCAGCAGCAGTAGTAACAGTAGAAGCATCTGCAATAGCAGTAGCAGTAGTATCAGCAGCAGTAGTAGTACTGGTAGTGGTAGAAGTAGCAGTAGTAGTAGTGGAAGTAGCAGTAGTAGTGGCAATAGTGGTGGTAGTAGCTGTAGTGATAGCAAAAATAGCAGTTGTAGTAGCTGTAGTTGCAGCAGCAGCAGTTATTGTAGTTATAGCCATTGGAGCAGTAGCAGTAGTAGTTGAGGCAATAGTTGTGGCAGCAGTTGGAGTAGAAGTAGAAGTAGAAGTAGTATTAGTTCCAGTAGTGGTAGTAGTAGAAGTAGAAGTGGTAATAGTAGTAGTAGTAGTAGTAATAATTCTAGTAGTAGTAGTAGTAGACTTAGTAATAGCAGCAACAGCAGTAGTTGTAGTAGTAGTAGTAGTAATAGTAATAGAAGTAATTGTAAAAACATTAGTAGTAGCAGAAGAAGTAGCTGTAGTAGATGTAGCAGCAGTAGAAGTAGTAATAGTAGTAGTAGTAGCAGCTGACTTAGTAGTAGTAGTAGAAGCAGCAGTAGCATTAGTAGTAGTAGTACTAGTGGTAGTAGTAGTAATAGTTATTGTTGTCTTGTTAGTAGTAGTAATAGTAGTAATAGTAGTCACAGTATTAGTAGTAGCAATAATATTAGTAGTTATTGTACTAGTAGTAGTAGTATTGTAGCAGTAGTATTAATAGTAGCAGAGGCCATCATAGAGGTAGTAATTATAGTTGTAGGAGTAGACATTGCAATAGTAACAGAAGTTGCAGTTGTAAAAGTAGTAGTAGTAGTAGCAGAAGGAGTAGCAGTCGTAGTGGTAGTAGTAGTAATAGCGGTAGTTGTAGTAACAGAAGTAGCTGTTGAAGCAGTAGTAGCAGTTGTAGAAGTAGTAGTAGTAGTTATAGTAGGAGTAGTAGTAGTCGCAGTAGTTGCTGTAGTACAAGTAGCTGTAGTAGTTATGGTAATAGCAGTTGAAGTAGTAGAAGTAGTATCTATTATTATCGTATTAGAAGTATTACTACCATTAGCAGTAAGAGCAGCAGTAGTTATAGGAATAGTAGAAGTAGTAGCCGCAGTAGCAGTAGTTGATGTAGTAGTAGTAGAAGTAGAAGTAGTAGTAGCAGTAGTAATGGTCGTAGTAGCAGTGGTTGTAGGAGAAGCTGTAGCAGTAGCTGTTGTAGTACTAGTAGTAGTAGGAGAAGTAGTCGCAGTAGTAATTGTAGTAGTAGGAGTAGTGGGAGTAGTAGTAGTAGCTGTAGTAGCAGCAGCAGCATTAGTGGCAGTAATAGTAGTAGTAGTAGAAGTAGTAGCAGTAATAGTGGTATTAGTAATAATAATAGTATATTAGCAGTAGCAGCAGCAACAACAGTAGTAGTAGTCGCTATTGTGGTACTAGTAGTTGCTGTAGTTGTAGTAGTAGTAGTAGTAGTGGTAGTAGTAATCACAATAGTAGTAGAAGCAGGAGGAGTAGTAGTAGTAGTCAGAGTTAGGGTAGTAGTTGTATTAGTAGCAGTGGTTGTAGTTGTAGGAGTAGTAGTAGTACTAGTTGGAGTAGTAGTAGTACTATTTAGAGTAGTAGCAGTAGTAGTACTAGTACTAGTAGTAGTAGTACTAGGAGGAGGAGGAGGAGGAGGAGTAGTAGTAGTAGCAGTAGTAGCAATAGTAGTAGTTTTAGTAGTAGTACTAGTAGTTGTCGTAGTGGCAGTAGTAACAGTAGTACTTGTTGTAATAGTCATAGAAGTAGTAGCAGCAGGAGTGGTAGTAATAGCAGTTGGAGTAGTAGTAGTAGTAGTAGCGGCAACTGTAATAGCAGTAGAGTAGCAGTACCAGTAGTTGAAGTAGTACTAGTAAAATTAGCAGCAGTAGTAGTAAGTGTAGTAGTAGTAGCAGCAACAATAGTAGTAGTTGTTGTTGTAGTTGTAGCAGAAGTAGTAATAGAAGTAGTAGTGGTAGTAATAGTTGTTGTGTTAGTAGTAGCTATTGTAGGAGCATTTGTAATAGTAGTCGTAGTAGTAGTAGTAGTAGTAATAGGAGTAGTAGTAGAAGCAGCAGCAGTAGCAGTAGTAGTAGTAGTAATAGAAGTGTTAGTGGTAGTAGTAGTAGTAGCAGCAGCAGTGGTGGCAGTAATAGTAGTTGTAGTAGGAGTAGTAGAAGAAGTAGCAGTAGAAGTAGTAGAAGTAGGAGTAGTGGTTGGAGGAGTAGTAGTACTTGCCATAGTGGTTGTAACATTGGTATTAGTAATAATAGTAGTTGTAGGAGTAGCAGTAATAGTAGTAGTAGTAGTCATAGTAGTAGTAATCGTAGTATTAGTAGTATTAGTAGTAGAAGTTGTTGTAGTAGTAGTAGTAATAGTAGCAGTAGTAGTAGTAGTAGCAGCAGCAGCAGTAGTAGTAGTTGTTCTAGCCATAAAATCAATAATAGCGGTAGTAGTTGTTGATGTAGTAGTAGTAGTAGCAATAGTAATAATAGTAGTAGTAGTAGTAGTAGTAGTAGTAGTAGTCGTACGAAAAGAAGTAGTAGTAGCAGCAGTAGTAGTAGTTGGAGAAGTAGTTGTAGTAGTGGCAGTAGTTGTGGTTGTGGCTATGGCAGTAGTACAAGTAGTAGTAGTAGAAGTAGTAATAGTGGTAGTAGTAGTTGTAGTAGTAGTAATAGTATCAGTAATAGTAGCTACGGTAGTCGCTATAGCAGTGGCAATTGTATTAATAGTAGTAGCAGAAGATATAATAGCTTTAGTTGTAGTAGTAGTGGAGTAGTAGCTGCAGTAGCTATTGTAGTTGTTTGAGTATTAGTAGTAGATGTAGTACTAGCAATAGCAATAGTAGTAGCAATAGTAGCCGTAGTATTAGTTGTCGCTGTAGTACAGAAGTAGTACTTGTTGTATTTGTAGTGGTAGCTGTAGTAGCTGTAGCAGCAGTAGAGAAAGTGGCAGCTGCAAGAGCAATACTAGTGATAGTAGCAGTAGCGAAAGTAGCAAGAGCAGGAGCAGTAGTAGTTATAGTAGCAGTAGTAGTAGTAGAAGCAGTTGTAGGAATAGCAGCAACAACATTAATAGTAGTCATAGTTGCAGCATGAGTGTCATAAGTAAAAAAAGTGGTAGTAGTAGTAGCAGTAGCAGCAATATTGCTATTAGTATTAGTAGTAGTTGTGGTAGTAGTAGTAGCAGTCGTTGTAGCATTAGCAATAGTAATAGCATAGTAGTAGGGGAAGTAGTGGTTGTTATAGTAGTAGTGGTAGCAGTAGCAGTAGTAGTAGTACTATTAGTAGTAGTGGTAGTCGTAGTAGTAGCAGTAGTAGGAGAAGTCGTAGTAGTAGGAGTAGTAGGAGAAGTCGTAGTTGTAGTAGTAGTATTAGCAGCAGTAGCAACAACTATAGCAGCAGTAGTAGTAGAAATAGTATTAGTAGTAGAAGCAGCAGAAGTAGTAGTAACAGTAGAAGCATCTGCAACAGCAGTAGCAGTAGTATCAGTGGCAATAGTAGTACTAGTAGTGGTAGAAGTAGCAGTAGTAGCAGCAATAGTAGCGGTAGTAGCAGTAGTAGTAGCAGTGATAGTAGCAATAGTGGTGGTAGAAGCTGTAATAATAGTAATAGTAATAGTAGTAGTAGGAGGAGGAGTAGTAGTAGTAGTTGTTGTTGTAGTAGTAGTACTAGTAGTTGCCATAGTGGCAGTAGTAGTAGTAGTAGTGGTTGTAATAGTCATAGTAGTTGTAGTAGCAGGAGTGGTGGTAATAGAAGTTGGAGTAGTAGTAGTAGTAGCAATAGCAGTAGTAGTAGTTGAAGTAGTAGTAGTGGTGGTGGTGGTGGTGGTAATAGTTGTTGCAGTAGTAGTACTAGTAGGTGTCGTAGTGGCAGAAGTAGCAGTAGTAGTTGTTGTAATAGTCATAGTAGTAGTAGTAGCAGGAGTGGTAGCAATAGCAGTTGGAGTAATAGTAGTAGTAGTCGAAGCAGCAACAATAGCAGCAGTAGCAGTAGCAGTAGTAGTAGTCGAAGTAGTAAGTCGTATAGTAGTAAGTAGTATGAGTAATTGTAGGAGTAGTAGCAAGTAGTACTAGCAGCAGCAGCAGCAGTAGTTAATAGTTGAGAGCAGAAGTATGTAGTAGAAGTAAGTAGTGGTAGTAATAGTAGTTGTGTTAGTAGTAGCCATAGTAGGAGCATTTGTAATAGTAGTTGTAGTAGTAGTAGGAGTAGTACTAGGAGTATTAGTAGATGTAGTAGTAGTAGTTGTAGTAATAGTAGTAATAGAAGTATTACTGGTAGTAGCAGCAGCAGCAGCGGCGACAGCAGTAGTAGTGGTAGTAATAGTAGATGTAGTAGGAATAGTAGAAGAAGAAGCCGAAGTAGTAGTAGTAGTAGTAGAAGTAGTAGAAGTAGTAGTAGTAGTAGTAGTAGTAGTAGTAGTAGTAGTAGTAGTAGTAGTAGTAGTAGTAGTAGTAGTAGTAGTAGTAGTAATAGTAGTAGTAGTGGTGGTGGTAGTAGTAGGTAGTAGGAGCAGTTGCAGTAGTAACATTAGTAGTTGTAGTATCTCTAGTAATAGTTGGGGAAGAGGTAGTAGTTGTTGCAGCTGTAGTAGTAGTAGCAACAGCAGCAACAGTAGTAGTAATAGTAGTTGCACTAATTACTGTAGTAGCAGTAGTTACATTAGTAGTAGTAGTAGCCATAGTGGCAGTCATAGTAATAGTGGTAGTAGCAGTTGCATTAGTAGTAGTAGTGGTAGTAGTAATTCTTGTAGTTGTAGCAGAAGTAGTGGCAGTAGCAGGAGCAGTAGTAGTACTAGTAGTATTAGTAGCCGAAGTAGCAGTAGTAGTAGTAGTAGCAATTATAGTAGTAGTAGTACTTGTAGTAGTACTAGAAGAAGTGGTAGTAGTAGAAGTAGTGCATGTTGCTGTCGGAGAAGTAATAAGTATAAGTAGTAGTACCAGTAGTAGTAGTAGCGGAAGTAGCAGTAGTAGTGGTAGCAGTTATACTAGTAGTAGTAGTACTAGAAGAAGTGGTAGTAGTAGACGTAGTGTATGTTGCAGTCGGAGCAGTAATAGTATAATAAATAGTAGTGGTAGCAGTAGTATCTATTGTAGCAGTAGTAGTAGTATCCATTACATTAGTAACGGTAATAGCCATTGGAGCAATATTAGTTATAGAAGTAGTAGTAGAAGTAGCGGTAATGATATTAGCAGTAGTAGTAATAGTTAGTAATAGCAATAGTTTCAGTAGTAGTAGTAGTAGTAGTCGTAGTAGCCACAGTATTAGTAATAGTAGCAATAGTAGTAGTAGCAATTGTAGTGGCAGTAGTAGTTGTAGTTGGAGCAGTAGAATAGTAGCAGCAGCTGTAGTAGTAGTAGCAATAGTTGTAATAGTAGGAGGAGAAGTAGTAGTAGCAGTGGCAACACGAGTAGTGGTCATAATAGTTGTACAAGTAGTAGTCATTGTGGCAGCAATTGCAGTGGTAGTAGTAGTAGCAGTTGTAGTAGTTATTGTAGTTGCTGGAGTAGCAGTAGTAATAGTATTTGTAGTAGTAGAAGTTCTTGTAGCTGTAGCAGTAGTTATCGTAGCAGCAGCAGCAGCAGCAGCAGTAGTAATAGTAGTAGTAGTTTTAATAGTTATAGTTGTAGTCATAGCATTAGTAGCAGTAGTTGTCGTAGTAGCAGTAGTAGTAGTAGCAGTTGTACCAGTAATAGCAGCAGCAACGGAAGGAGTAGTAGTGGTAGTAGTAATAGTAGTACTGGTAGCAGGAGCAGTAGTAATACTAGTAGTAGTAGTTACCGTAGTAGTAGTTATAGTAGTAGTAGTTCTAGTAGTAGAAGCAGTAATTGTACTAGTAGTAGTAGTACTAGAAGTAGTGGTAGTAGTAGAAGTTGGGCAAGTTGAAATAGGAGTAGTAGTACTACAATAAGTAGTAGAAGTAGTAGAGGTAGTAGTAGAAGAAGTAGTTGTAATTCTAACACTAGTAGAAGTTGTTGTAGAAGTGGTAGTCATAGTAGTAGCAACAGTAGTTGCAGTAGTTATAGCGGTAGTAGTAGTAGTAGTAGTAGTAGAAGTTGGAGAAGTAATAGTAGTAGTTGTAGTGGCTATACTAGTAGTAGTAGTAGTTCTAGTAGTAGTAGCAAGAGCGGCAATAATAGTAGTAATAGTATTAGTAGTAGTCATAGTAGCAGTAGCAGAAGTAGTAGCAGTGTAGTAGTAGTAGTAGCAGTAGTAGTAGTAGGAGCAGTGGGAGGAGTAGTAGTAGTCATAGCAGTAGGAGTAGTAGTACTATTGGTAGAAGTGCTAACTATATTAGCAGGAGCAGTAATAGTAGTAATAGCAATAGTTTCAGTAGTCATAGTAGCAGCAATAGTAGTAATAATAACAATAGTAGTAGTAGCAATTGTAGCAGTAATAATAGTTGTAGTTGGAGAAGTAAAGTAGTAGCAGTTGTCGTTATAGTAGCAAGAGTAGTAGTATTTCCAGTAGTAGTAGCCACAGTAGTAGTAGTAGTAGCAATTGTACTAGTAGTAGTACTTGTAGTTGTAGTACTAGAAGTAGTGGTAGTAGTAGAAGTAGGGCAAGTTGCGAGCGGAGTTGTAGTAGAATAAAAAGTAGTAGTAGTAGGAGAAGTAATAGTAGTAGAAGTGGCAGTACTTTGAATACTGGTATAAGTAATAGTAGTAGCAGTAGTAGCAGAAGTAGCAGCATTAGTAGTGGTAGCAGTAGTAGTAGTAGCAGCCATTGTAGCAGTGGTAGTTGCAGTAGCAGTAGTGGTAGTAGTAGTTATAGTAGTAGTAGTAGTAGAAGAAGAAGAAGAAGAAGAAGAAGAAGAAGTTGGAGATGTAATAGCAGTAGTTGTAGTAGCTAGGTTGGAGTAGCAGCAGTTGTTGTAGCAGTAGCTGTAGCTGCAATAATAGTAGTGGTAGTTGTGGTGGTAGTAGTAGAAGTAATTATTTAGTGGTAGTTGTAGCAGCAGCGGAAGAAGTAGTAGTGGTAGTAGTGGTAGTAGTAGCAGAAGTTGCAGTAGTAGTAGGAATAGTAGTATGAGTAGTAGTAGTTGTTGTCGTAGGAGTACTAGTACTAGTAGTAGAAGTGGTAGTACTAGTAGTAGTTGTTGTTGCTGTTGTAGTCGTAGTAGTACTAGTCGTAGAAGCGGATTTGTATTACCAGTAGTAGTAATAGTAGTAATAGCAATAGTTCAGTAGTAGAAGTAGTAGTAGCTATAGTCATAGTAGCAGCAGTAGTAGTAAGAGCAGCAAAAGTAGAAGTAGTACTAGTAGTAGTAGTGGTTGTAGTTGTTGTAGTAGGAGTAGTAGTTTAAATAGTTGCACGAGAAGGAGTAGTAGTAGGAGTAGTAGTAGTAGTAGTAGTATCAGTAGTTGTAGTGGTAGTAGAATTAGTAGTAGTAGTAGTAGGAAAAGTTGGACTAGTAGTAGTAGTGGAAGTAGTATTAGTAGCAGTAGTAGTAGTAATAGTATTAGTAGTAGTAGTAGTGTAGCAGCAATAGTTGTATTAGTAGTTGTAGCAGTTGTTGTAGTAGTTACAATAATAGTAGTAGTTGCAGTAGTTGTCACCATAGTAGAAGTAGTAGGAGTAGTAGTAGTAGCAGTAGTCGCATTATTAACAGCAGTAGTGGTAGCAGTTGTAGCAGTAATTGTAGTAGTAGTGGTAGAACTAGTAGTAGTAGTAATAGCTACAACAGTAGTAGCAGCAGCAGTAATAGTAGCCATAGAAGTTGTAGCAGTATTTCTAGCGGTAATAGTAGTATTAGTAGGTGTAGTAGAAGGAGTAGGAGTAGGAGAAGTTGTAGTTGTAGTAGGAGTAGTTGTAATGGTAGAAGTTGTAGCAGAAGTAGTAGTAGTAGCAATATTAGAAGTAGTAGTTGTAGAAGAAGTCGTAGTAGTAGTAGTCGGAGTAGCAGCTGCAGCAAGGAGTACTAGTACTAGTAGTTGTTGTCATTATTGTTGTAGAATAAGTAGTTGTAGTAGTAGTACTAGTAGCAGGAGTAGCAGCAATAGCAACAGCAGCAGCAGCAGGAGTACTATTAGTGGTTGTAGTCATAGTAGTATTAGGAGCAGCAATTGGAGCAAGAGTAATAAGAGTAGTCGGTGTAGTAGTAGTAGTAGTAGTAGTAGTAGTAGCAGTAGTTGTAGTAGCAGTAGTAGTAGGTGTTGTAGGTGTAGTGGTAGTAGTAGTCGTGGTAGTAGCAATTGTAGCAAGAGTAGGAGTAGTTGTTGTTGTAATAGTAGTGGTAGGAGTAGTACTTCTAGGAGTAGCAGCAGCAACAGCAGGAGTTCTAGTGGTAGTTGTAGCAGCAGATGCAGTAGTAGTAGGTGTAGTGGTTCTAGTAGTAGTAGTTGTTGTAGTAGTTGGAGAAGCAACAGTAGTAGGAGCAGAAGTTATTGTAATAGTAGTAGTAGTAATTGTAGTATTAGTAGTAGTAGTAGTAGTAGTAGTAGTAGTAGTAATAGTAGTAGTAGTTGTTATTGTTGCTGTTGTTGCGGTATTATAGTAGTAATAGTAGTCATAGTAGGAGTTGGAGTAGTGGTGGTAGTAGTAGTAGTAGAAGTAGTAGTAGTAGTTATAGCCGAAGTAGTAGTAGTAGCAGTTGAAGTAGTTTTTGAAGCAGTAGTAGTTGTTGTTGCGGTAGTTATTGGAATAGTGGTAGTTAGTAGTTGTTGTTGTAGCAGTTGTCGCAATAGTTGAAGCAGAAGTAGTTGTTGTTGTTGTAGCCACAGTAGTAGTAGTAGCAACAGTAGTAGTACTAGATGTAGTAGTAGTAGTTATACTAGTATTAGTAGCCAGTGTAGTAGTAGTAGTTGTAGTTGTAGTATTAGCCGTAGTAGAGATAGCTGTAGTCAAAGTAGATGTAGTAGCAATAGCAGTAATAGTATCAGTAGCAGTAGAAGTAGTTGTTATAGAAGCAGTAGTCTTAACAGCAATAGCAGTAGTAGTAGCAGAAGCAGTAGTAAAAGAAGTAGCAATAGTCTTAGTAGTAGTGGTTGTTGCAGTAGTGTTAGTAGGAGTAGCAACCGTAGCAGTATTAATAGTAGTAGCTGTAGCAGTGGTAATTGTAGTAGTAGTAGTAGTAGCAGCAATAGTAATAATAATAGTAACAGCAATAGTAGTAGTAGAAGTAGTCATCGTAACAGCTCTAGAAATAGCTGTAATCACCATAGTAGAAGTGGTAGTAGTATTAGAAGTAGTTACAGTAGTAGTAGTAGTATTGGTTGCAGTAGGGGTAGTAGTGGTTGCAATAGTTGTTGTAGCAAAAGTTGTAGCAGTAGTAATAGTAGAAGTAGTAGTAGAAGCAATAGTAGTAGTAGCAGTAGTAGTAGTAGTAGTAGGAGTAGTAGGAGTAGTAGGAGTAGTGGTAGCAGTAGCTATAGTAGCAATAATAGTAGTAGCAGCCGCAGTAGTAGCAATAGTAGAAGTAGTTGTTATAGTAGTAGTAGTAGTAACCAGAGTAGTAGTAGGAGTAGGAGTAGCAGTAGTACTGATAATAGTGGTAGTTGTTGTAGTCGCAGTCGGAGTAATAGTTGTAGGAGTAGTTGTAGTATTACTAGTAGGATTAGTAGTAGTAGGAGCAGGAGTAGTAGTTGTAGTCGTAATAGTAGTAGTAACAGCAATAGTAGCACTAGTTCTAGGAGTTGTAGTATTAGTAGTAGTAGTAGTGTGAGTAGTAGTAGTAGCAGTAGTAGTGGGAATTGCGGTAGTATTAGTAGTAGTTGTAGCAGTTGTAGCAGTAGTAGTAGCAGAAGTAGTAGTAGTAGTCATAGCCATAGTGGTAGCAACAGTAGTAGAAGGAGAAGTAGTAGTCGTAGTAGTAGTAGTATTAGTATCCTTAGTAGCTATAGTTGTAGTAGCATTAGTAGTAGTAGTAGTAGCAGTAGTAGTCGCTGTAGTAGTAGTAGTAGCAGAAGTGGTAGTAGTAGCAATAGTAGTACTAGTCGTAGCAGTAGTTACAGTATCAGAAGCAATTGAAATAGTAGTAGTGGTGGTCGTAGTTGCAGCAGTGTTAGTAGTAGTAGCAATAATGGTAGTAGTTGTTGCAATAATAATAGTAGTATTAGTAATAGTAGTACTAGTAGTGGCAACAATAGTAATAGTAGTAGTAATAGTAGTAGTAGTAGTAGAAGTAGTAATAGTAGTTGTGGTTGTCGTAGTCATGGTACCAACATTAGGGGGACTTGGACTAAGAGTGGAAGTAGTAGTCATAGGAGTAGTGGTCGCAGTAGTACTAATAGTAGTAATAGTAGTTGTAGTAGTGGTCGTAGCAGTAGTAATAGTAGGTGAAGTAGTAGTAGCATTAGTAGTAGTAACTGTAGTAGCAGTTATAATAGTTGTTGTAGTAGTAGTAGTACTTGTTGCAGTAGCTGTCGTACTTGTAGTAGCTGTAGTGGTTGTAGTAGTAGTAGTAGTTGGTGTGGTAGAAGAAAAAATAGTAGTGGTAGTACTACTAGTAGCAATAGGAGTGTTTGTAGTTGTAATTGTAGCAGTAGTAGTAGTAGTGGTAGTAGTCGTATTTGTTATATCCATAGTAGTAGCTATAGTAGTAGTTGTAGTAGTAGTCCTAGTAGTAGTCATAGTAGTAGTAGTAGTAGTAGTAGTAGTAGTAGTAGTAGTAGTAGTAGTAGTAGTAGTGGTAGTAGTGGTAGTAGTAGTAGTAGTAGAAGTAACAGTAGTGGTAGTCGTAGTAGTACTAGTCGTCGTCGTCGTAGTAGTATTAGTAGTAGTAGTAGTGGTGGTGGAAGTAGTATTGGTAATACTAGCAGGGGTAGTAGTAGTAGTAGTAGTAGTAGTAGTAGTAGTAGTAGTAGGAGTAGGAGTAGTAGTAGTAGTAGTAGTAATAGTAGTAGTAGCAGCTGTTGCAGTAGTTGTAGTAGTAACATTAGGACCAGTAGTAGTAGTTGTTGCAATAGCAGCAGTAGTAGTAGAAATAGTAGTCGGAATAGGAGTAGGAGTAGTAGTTGTTGTTGTTGTAGCAATTATTTCTGTAGTAGGAGTAAAAGTTGGAGTAGGAGTTGTAGTAGGAGTTGTTGTAGTAGTAGCAGTAGGAATAGGAGTAGTAATAGAAGTAGTAGCGGCTGTTGGAGTAGCACCAGCAGTTGCAATAGTAGTAGCAATAATTGTAGTAGTTGTAGTAGTAGTAGTAGGAGTAGTTGTAGGAGTAGGATTTGGAGTAGTAGTAGTGGTTGTAGTAGTAATTGTAGTAGTAATATTTGTAGTAGCTGTAGTAGTAGCAGCTATATCAGTAGGAGTAGTAGTTGTGGTATTGGCGATAACAATAGTAATAGTAGTGTTAGTAGTAGTAGTAATAGCAGTAATAGCAGTAGTAGCAGTACCAGCGGTAGTAGTAATAGTAGAATTAGTAGCAGTAGCATTAGTAGTAGTACTAGTGCTACTAGAGGAGTAATAGTAGTGGTAGTAGTATTGGTAGTACTAGCAATAGTAGTATTGGTAGTAGTAGTAGTAGTATTAGTAGTAGTAGTATTTGAAGCTATAGGAGTAGTGGTAGTTGGAGTAGGAGTAGGAGTAGCTGTAGGAGTAGTCATAGTTGGAGTAGTGGTAGTAGTAGTTGTTGTAGTAGGAATCGTAGTAGTAGTAGTAGTAGTAGTAGTAGTAGCAGTTGCAGCTATAGAAGTAGATGTATAAGAAGTAGTGGTAGTTGTGGTAGCTGCGATAGTGGTAGTAGCAATAGCAGTAGTAGTAGAAGTAGTAGTATTAGGAGCCGCAATGGCAGTATTAGTATTAGCAGGTAGTAGTGGCAGTTGTAGTAGGAGGAGTAGTTGTTGTTGTAGTAGTAGCAACAGTAGCAGTTGTAGTAGCAGTAGTAGTAGCAGTAGTAGTAACAAAAGTAGCAATGGTAGTAGCTGTAGTAGTAGTAGTAGTAACAGTTGTAGCAGTAGCAGTAGTAGTAGTCGTAGTAGTAACATTTGCAGTATGAGTAGTAGTCCTAATAGTAGTAGTAATAGTAGTCATAGTAGTAGTAGTAGTAGCAGCAGCATCAATAGTAGTAGTAGTAGTAGTGGTTGTAGTAATAATAAAATAGTAGTCGTGGTTGTAGCAGTAGTCATAGTAGTAGTAGTAGTAATAGTAGCAGTATTAGTAAGAAAGTAGTAGTAGATTGTTATTATTGTTGTTATAGTAGTAGTAGAAGGAGCTGTAGTAGTAGTAGTTGAAGTAGTACTAGTAGTAGTTGTAGTAGTAGTAGTTGTTGTTGTTGTACTAGGAGTAGCAACAGCAGTAGTAGCAACCATAGCAATAATAGTAGTTGTAGTAGTAGCAGTAGTAGCAGTAGTAGCCATAGAAGAAACAGTAGTAGTACTTGTAGAAGTAGTTGAAGTAGTAAAAGTAGTTGTAGCAGTAGTAGTAGAAGTTATAGTAGTAATAGTAGTGGTCACAGTAGTACCAATAGTAGTAATAGTAATAGTTGTAGCAGATGTTGCATTAGTAGTAGTAGCAGTAGCATTAGTAGTTGTTGTTGTAGTAGTTGTTGTCATAGTTGTAGCAGTAGTTGTATTACTAGTAGTCGCAGTAGTTGCAATAGTAGCCACAGTAGTCATAGTAGTTGCTGAAGTAGTAGCAGTAGTAGCAGTAGCTACTATAGTAGTAGTAGCAGTAGTAGTAGTAAGAGTAGAAGTTGTAGTAGTTGCAATAGTAGCAGTTGTGGTAGCCAGGGTAGTAGTAGCCATAGTACCAGTAGTAGTCACTGTAGTAGTATTAGCAGTAGTAGAAGTAGTAGCAACAGTAGTAGTTGTTGTTGTTGTTGAAGTTGCAGTAGTATTAGTAGTAGTGGTGGCAACAGCAGCTGTTGTAGTAGAATTAGTAATCTTAGTTGCAGGAAAATGTAGTAGTAGTAGTTTTCCTAGAAGTAGTGGTGGATGTAGTAGTAGGAGTAGCAGTAGCAGTAGTAGCAGTAGTAGCAGTAGTAGTAGTGGTGGGAATAGAATTATGAGTACTAATAGTAGCTGCAGCAGCAGTAGTAGTAATAGTTTAAGCAGCAGTACTTAGAGTAGTAGTAGGAAGAGGAGTAATAGCAGTTGTAGCAGTAGCAGGAGTAGTAGTACCATAAGAAGTAGCTGTAGTAGTAGTAGGTGTTGTAGTAGCAGGAGTAATAGTACCATAAGAAGTAGCTATATTAGTAGAAGAAGTAGTAGTTGCATTTGTAGTAGTTGTAGTACTAGTAGAAATAGCAGCAGCAGCAGCAGTAATAGTTGTTGTATTTGGAGCAGTAGAAGTGTTAGTAGTAGCAGTAATAGTATTAGTAGTAGTAGCAGCCGTAGTAAATGTAGTTGTAGTTGTAGTAGTAGTAGTAGAATGAGGAGAAATAGCAGCAATTGCAATCGTAGCAATAGTAGCAATAGTAGCAGTAGAAATAGTAGGAACAATAGTAGCATTGTTAGTAGCAATAGAAGCAGTTATAGTAGTTGCAGCAGGAGTACTAAAAGTTTTAGGAGTTGTCATAGTTGCAGTAGTAATAGTAGAAGGGGTAGCAGTTGTAGTAGTAGTAGTAGTAGTAACAGTAGTAGTGGTAGTAGTTGTAGTAGTAATTGCTGTAGTAGCAATAGATGTAGCAGTATCTATGCCCGAAGAAGTGATAGGAGAAGTAGTAGTAGTAGTCATAGCTTTAGTTGTAAAAGTAGCAGTAAAAATAGCAGCAGTGGTAGTAGAATTAGAAGTATTAGTAGTAGTAGAAGCCATAGTAGTAGTCATAGTAGTAGTAGTAGCAATAGTTGTAGAAGTAGAATTAGAAGTAGTAGTCGCAGTAGTTGGAGTTGTAGTAGGAGTTGCAGTAGTAGCAGTAGTAGCAGTACTAGTCGCAGCAGGAGTAGTAGTGTAAGTAGTAGTAGTAGCAGTAGTAGTCGTAGTAGATGAGGTAGCAGTAGTATCACTAGTAGAGGTAGTAGTAGTAGCAGCAGCAGCAGTAGCAGAAGCAGCAGTAGTAGTAGTAGTCGTAGTTGTAGCAGTAGTACTGGGAGTACTCTGAGTAGAAGTAGTTATAGTTGTAGTCGTAGTAGTAACAGTAGCTGTAGTAGTCACAATAGTAGTAGTAGTAGCTGATGTAGCAGTAGTACTAGTAGTAGTAATTGTAGTAGTTGCAGTGCATTAGTATTCGCCGTTGTAATGGTAGCGGTAGCTGTAGTAGTATTATGTATAGTACAAGTAGTAGGAGAAGCAATAATAGTTGTTGTTGTCGCGATAGTCGTAGTAGAAGTAGCCATAGTACTAGTAGTTGTTGTTGTACGAGTAGTAGTAGTTATTGTAGTAGTAATAGTTGTTGTTGTAGTAGTAGTTGTAGTAGTTGTAAAAGTAATAGTAGTATTAGTAACATTAGCAGCAGTAGTACCAGTAGTAGCAGTAGTACCAGTAGTCACAGTAGTAGTCGAAGTTGTAGTAGTAGTAGTAACAGCTGTAGCAACAGTAGTAGTAGTAGTAGTAGTAGTAGCAGCAGTCATAGTACTAGTTGTAGCAATAACTGTAGTAGCAACAATTGCTGTGGTAGTATTAGTCGTATTAGGCGAGTAATAGTAGCAGTAGTAGCAGTAGCTGTTGCAATTGTAGTAGCGGTAGCAGCAGTCATTGTAGCAGTAGTAGTCGCAGTAGTAATAGTAGCAATAATAGCAGTAGTCGTAGAAGTCAAAGCAGTATTAGTTGATGTAGTAGTAGTAGTAATAGTAGCAGTAACAGCAGCAGTAGCTATAGTAGCAGTAGCATAAGTCATAGTGGTAGTAGTAGAAGTTGGGACAGTAGCAGCAGTTGTAGTGGTAGTAATAGAAGTAGGGACAGTAGTAGTGGTAGCAGTAGTAGTAGTAGTAGTTGTCGTAGCAGCAGTAGAAGCAGTAGCAGGAGTAATAGTAGCAATAGTAGTAGTAGTTATTGTAGTAGTATTAGTAGTAGTAGTATCAATAGTAGTAGTAGTCGTAGTAGTATTGCTATTAATGGTAGAAGTAGTAGTATTTGCAGAGATAGTAGTAGTAGGAGAAGTACTAGTAGTACTAGTAGCCGTAACAGTAGTAGCAGTAGTAATAGTAATAGTAAAAGTAGTAGTAGTCTGAGTAGTAGTAGCAGCAATAGTAGTAGTTTGAGTAGTAGTAGTAGCGGCAGTAGGTGTGGTAGTCATGTAGTAGTAGTTGTTGTTGTAGTAGCTATAGTGGTGCAGAAGTTGTAGTAGTGGTAGTAGTAGCAGTAGTAGTTGTAGTAGCAGTAGTAATAGCAATAGCAACAGCAATAGTAATAGTAGTATGGTAGTAGTTGTTGTTGTTGTAGTAGTGATAGCAGTAGCAGTAGTCACTGTAGTAATAGTAATAGTAGAAGTGATAGTAGCAGTAGTTGCAGTAGTAGTATCAGTAATAGTAATAGTTGTAGTGGTAGTAGTAGGAGTAGGAGGAGGAGGATTAGTAGTAGTAGTAGTAGTAATAGAAATAGTAGTCATAGCTGTTGTATCAGAAACAGTAGTAGCAGTAGAACTAGTAGTAGTAGCAGCAGTAGTAGTAATAGTAGCTGAAGTAGCTAAAGTAGTAGTTGAAGTGGTGGTAGTAGAAGGAGAAGTAGTAGTAGCGGTAGTCGTAGCAGTAGTTGTAGTAGTAGTAGTATTAGTAGTAGAATAAGTAGTAGTAGTCATTGTAGTAGCGTTTGTAGTTGAAGAAGTAGTAGTAGCAATAGTAGTCGCAGAAGTAGTAGTAGTTGTAGTAGTAGTAGTAGTAGTAGTAGTGGTAGTAGCGATAGTAGTAGTTGTAGTAGTATAAGTAGGAGAAGTAGTAGTATTCGCAGTAACCATAGTAGTAGTCGTAGTCGTACTAGAAGTAGTAGTAACAGCAGTAGTAGTAACATTAGTTATAGCAATAGTTGCTGGAGTAGTAGTAGAAGCAGTAGCTGCCGTAGTAGTAGTAGTAGCAGTAGTAGCAGTAGTTGCAATAGTAGCAATAATAGTAGTAGTAATAATAGAAGTAGTAGTAATAACAATAGAAGCTATTGTGGTAGCTATTGTAGTAGTAGCCATATTAGCCGTGGTAATAGGAGTAGGTGTTAGATTAGGGGTAGTAGTAGGAGTAGTAGTAGTAGTAATAGTAGTAGTAGGAGGAGGAGGAGGAGCAGTAGGAGTAGCAATAGAAGTAGTAGCAGTAGTAGTATTAATAGCAATAGAAGTGGTAGCAGTTGTTGTTGTTGCAGTATTGGCAATAGCAGCAGCAGTAGTATAAGCAGTAGTAATCGCAATAGTAGGAGTAGTTGCTGTAGTAATTGTAGTAGTGCAGTAATAGTAGTTGAAGCAGTAATAGGAATAGTTGTAGTAATGGTAGTAGTATTATTAGTAGTAGTTATAGTAGTAGTATTTGCAGTAATCGGTCTAGTAGTAGTTGCACTAGTAGTCGCAACAGTAGTACTAACAGTAGTGGCAGTAGTAGCAGTAGTACTAGTAGATGTAGTCGTAACAGAAGAAATAGTTGTTGTAGTAGTAGTACTAGTTTAAGTAGTGTTAGTAGTAGTATTAGAAGTAGTAGTAGTAGTAGTAGTAGTAGTAGTAGTAGTGTTCGTCATCGTGCCACAGAATTACGTGTCGCAATCTAGTCATTCCTCTTCGTCGTCGTCGTAGTATCGTCGTAAGTCAGGGGTTTATGTAGTCTCGGTGTCCGTAGTCCGTTGTTGGTTGTAATCGCACCTCGTCCTCGTCGATGTTTCGTAGCCATCGTAGTCGCTCTAGGTATCCAAGTAGTTGTTTCGGAGTTGGGAGTAGGGGGGCAGTACTAGTCCTCGTACCGTACTATAGTAGTCGATAGTAGTAGTACTAGGAGAAGTTTTTTGAGGAGGAGTAGAAGTAGCAGCAGTATTCATAGTAGCAGTAGTATGAGTAGGAGCAGGAGCAGGAGTAGGAGTAGTATAGTAGTTTTTGTTGTTGTTGAAGTAGAACTAGTATTAGTAGTAGTTGTAGTAATTGTAGTAGTATTTGTTGTAGTAGTAAGGGTAGGAGCAGGAGTAATAGTAATTGGAGTAGT
>RXID01021561.1:0-103904 GCA_005019695.1 Trichopus zeylanicus subsp. travancoricus
CCGATAGGTCCGATGGCCTCGGTTCCTTTCGTCGAGACCCGAATCCGTCACCAGCGGACCGTCGCCGGAGTCATCTTCCCGGCGGTGCTCACCCCGAACCCAGCGGAGGAGATGGACCTGCCCCGGCTAACGGAAGTCGTTAGGGCACGGAAGCCCCGCTTGGAGTCCCTGCTACGATCGAGCGGTGCGGTTCTCTTCAGGGGGTTCCCGGTCCGCACCGCGTCGGACTTCGACCGGGTCGTGGAGGCCTTCGGCTACGATGAACTTCCTTACGTCGGCGGGGCGGCGCCGCGGACCAACGTCGTCGGCCGGGTGTTCACTGCCAACGAGTCGCCGCCGGACCAGAAGATCCCGTTCCACCACGAGATGGCACAGGTCCGATCCGTTTTCATCCTTTTCTTTCCATATACCTATCGGTTTTTTATTGAATTACTTGAAATTTTTGGGTCAATTTGTCTAATTTTTTGTTGTTGCAATTCAATTGTGTCAAAGTTTTGAACTTTTCAGACTATGATCATAGGTATGGTTTTGTGGGGTTTTACCGTTAAGTAGTGATTTTAAGTGAAATTTTTTCGGAAGGTGGTGAATTTAAGAGAATTTTTAGAATTATTGCGGTATTCAAAAGATGGGGCAAAGATCAAAAAAGGAAATTTTGATGGAAAATGTACTGCTGTTGAAATAAAATCTGAAGATTTGGAGTTTTTCTTCCTATTCGGGCAACAAAGTTATGGTTTTGAAGATTTTATCTTCAAGCTAGTCGTCTAAAATAGTTCTTTCTCATCATTTTGGAATTTGAGCTAGTTTGTTGCTAAGAGAAGTCCTTAATTTCACTCAAGAAGTTTAATTCTTGAGGTCAATTGTCATGCTGTTGTATTTGGTGGTGTACTTCAGGTTCCAGAGTTCCCGTCGAAATTGTTCTTCTTTTGCGAAGAGAAGCCCAAAAGTGGTGGAGAGACTCCAATAGTGCTTAGCCATTATGTTTATGAAAGGATGAAGGGGAAGTTTCCTGAGTTTGTAGCTAGACTGGAGGAGCATGGGCTGCTTTATGTAAGAATATTAGGAGAGGGAGATGACCCATCTTCACCAATTGGTCGGGGGTGGCAGTCAACATTCTTAACCAAAGAAAAAAGCATAGCTGAGGAAAGGTTTGTTGATCCCTCTTGCAGTGTGTTACCCACGTGTAGTTCTGGTTTTTCTTTTGATCATGCATGAGCTCCTACTTCCATTTTTCATTAATGAACTTACTCTTTGGAGATTGTTGTTAGCTAAGGGTTGGTCGTACTGATCTTATTCCTCAAATTAACTAATGAGTGAAACCAATTGCTTAACCAATGTTTTGTTTTGTACTACTTCCATTCAGTTTTGAATAGTGTAGCTTATATGGTACATTAAATTCAGTACTACTTGATGTTTGTGGTGCTTCCTCTTATGGAATTTCAGATTCAACAGGTAGCTTATTGGTTTAAGTAGATCAACAGAGTTGACTACCCATGTTATGACAGATGCATGTTGTTACTTGGTCACCTTTTAAGATCCTATCGTGAAAGGCTATGTTCAACAGCATATTCTGACTTGCAAAAAAATAAAAAAATATAATGAAATCTCATTTGTGGACTTCACTTCCAGAATATTGTTTATGTTTGCTTATTGGTGAAACTTGTAGCACCTGTGCATTATCATTACCTCAATTGTGATCTTAGTATTTAGAATCACGCTTATCATATTGTTTTGGATATGTTCCTCTATTTCTTCATGATGCTAAGCAGGCACAATTTTTTTTTTTTCTAAATGAATTTTGCCGTGCATGGTCCCTTACTGGATTTCATTCTTTAATTGTTTGTGCCTTATCATAATGGCCTTTGCATCTCTTATCATTGAACAAAGTTTTTCCTATTATCCCTAGATCTAATTTAGATCTGCCACACCATACTGTCTTCAAAGGGTTTGGCATCTGAATCTGATGCTCTAATTTTACATGCATTAGGGCGGCAAAACTGGGCATGAAGTTGGAATGGATGGAGGATGGTGTGAAGACAATAATGGGACCCATACCAGCAATCAAATATGACAATACTAGGGGCCGGAAAATATGGTTTAATAGCATGGTTGCTGCTTATACAGGGTGGAAGGATGCTCGCAATGATCCCCTCAAGGCAGTTACTTTTGGAGATGGAATTCCCTTACCAGCCAATATCATAGAGGAATGTTTGAAGATTCTTGAGGAGGAATCTGTTGCCGTGCCTTGGGAGCAAGGTGACATTCTTCTGTTGGACAACCTGGCTGTTCTTCATTCTCGCCGATCATTTGATCCGCCTAGACGAATCCTTGCTTCACTTTGTAAATAATTATCTGCTCAGTATTATTTTTCATTTATGAACACATGTATCTGATATAATAGAGGAATTAATACATGCTACATATATACCATGGCCTCATAATACATGCAATTGTGGAGATGTAGTTAGTATTATTTTCTCCTATTATAAACCATGTTTCACATGGTTCACTTTTGTATGCTGTTGTATCTTTTTCTCTCTTTCCTGGTCCGACGATACTTGTTTATACTTAATGCTAAACACAAAATCTATGATATTGTTTTGCTTTTTTGACCTTATGATTCACTCTGGATGTAATTTTGGTCTATATAGACAAACGAGTTTAGGGAATAAATACATAGAGAAGAAAAGTAACTGTTTGTGTCTTCTGATTTCGAAGAATCTTCTATGTCACTTCCGAGTAAGTAATGGAATCTCATGACTCAAACTAACTTCTTTATCTTGCCATTGCTGATAGACTACTTCTTATAGCACATTTATCTAACTCACCATTTTATAGTTTGAAATGCATGTAATTTTGAAGCTTCCCTTTTCTTGGTGCTTGAGAGGCTCCCTTTTGGAGCATGGTGATAGTTTAGGATTTCTTGAATTAAGCTGTTGAAGATAGTCATTGTATATGATGTGGTCTAGCGTTCAATACATTTTCTCTACAAAAAGAAGCTTTATTTTTTTTATTAATTTGATTTGGTTTCTTTGTTATCCTCTTGCACTAGTTTGCCATTTATGTCCACGAATAATGATATTATTTGTTGATGCATCCGAGACAAATATATTACCTTACATCTCTGAGATAATATAAAAAATGATTTGCATCTCTATATTGATATTTTTGGCAAAAAATAATTTTTTACCTGCAAACCCAAAATCATTTGGCTTTTATTAATGATTCTACAGCTTTTATTGATGTCATTCTGTCCCAATTTTTGAATGATTGATCATATAGTTGTGTCAGATCTAATCAACAAATGTGTGGACTCTATGAAGGATCAGTGAAATACTGGTAAACAAATGTAAAACTTCTATAAAAGTTAAGTCATTTTCATATGTCTTGTTATTAGATCATGACGTTTTCCTGATCCTCTTATGCTTTCTTACTTGACCTGCTGTTTTTATGTACTAGGATCTATAACTGTAACTGCTTATGCTTCTGAACCATGCAGGAAGTAACACTTACCGTTGTTTTGTGCATGTATGTAGATATGGTTAATGTTATTCACCAACAAATTTTAGCTGATCTTGTAGAAATTAGTGCAGATAAAACCCTGTTAATGACTTAAATATGTTGACCCAACTACCTCAGTGGCAGATTAAAGTTAAGAACACTGTTCTTAATCCAAAAGCAGTAGTATTGCTGAATACCTTCTGTTGGTTCTTTGTTGATTTGGAATTGATTTGAATGTTGATGCTCCTCCACCATGAGACCAAGGTTCTTCTGCTTCTTTATGATACCGCATTGTTCTTAAAGTTGACTAGGATTTAGAAAAAAGGATAAAGCTCATACTTGAGCTTGACCTATATGGTAGTCTTATATCATTTCATGGTACCTACTCCAAAATGACAAGTTAGGTTTTTGGCATTGTGGAGTACTAGGTAAGGGCACATTGCCTGAAGACCAGTGTCCATGTGATGAAGTGGCATTCCAATGGAAGCAAATTATTTGTGGCCCTTGGGTTTGGAAAAGTTGAATCCTAGTACAATGATAGTAGGTGCAGTCTTCTCATGTTTATGATACCTTAGCATGGATTACACTTGTGATGATGATTCATAAGTCTGCATTCAATTAACTTCACTCCTGGATGCATCTTCTTTAATCATATCAGTCTCCCTTGTTTGACTCTAGAGGAGTCATTTAGGACGGCATCTAATCCATTATGGTTTAAAAAAAGGGAAAAAAAAAAATCATTGTTAACTAAAGATTAGGCTCCAATTATCAGGATCATTCATGCATCATCTGCTCCTGGCAAACGGGCATTGGAAAAAGTGTTGCCGTCATTTGGACGTGGCGCCGACAAGATTTCCAATAGTTAATTCCCTGTTTTGTGTCATTAACCAATCAAATGATGCAGACAAGAAGGTGATGGTTGTGAAAAATACAGAAACACGGGAGAAATGATGTGATACTTCTCTGTAGATTAAAGAATTTGTACAATAAGATCTTAGCCGATTTGGAGCACCTGCTTTATTGCTTGTTCCTCATGGCGTGTTTGGTAATGGATTAGGAAACAGAATCATCACAATTAGAAGGATTAGGATGGCCATTTTTTTGGATGAGGGAAAACGCCACCAAACTAGGGTTTTGCCTTACTGCGGTTAAGCATATTGGTGGGATTACCCTATATGTTTGGTGGGGTCCTTGCCCGATTCAACTCGACCCAACCTCTACCACAGATAGAATTCCAACTATGGATTGGAGGCCAAACCATTACCAACCACCCCATTCCACCAACAAAAGAAAAACACATGAATGTGCACATGTTGAACATGTTCTTTCTTCCTAGGAAACTTAGGAGATGGCACAAAGGGAAATATGTCCCAAACAAGGTCCCATGCCAAGGGCACCCCCAAAAGCTGAAAACTGAGTGTTTAAACTGAGGTTTTGGGGAATCAATGGGTAAGGATCATGGACAATTCTTATCTTGGTTTCGTGGCCTGTAATGGGCCACTTGTGCAAGATGCTTGGGAAGCTTTTGGAAGTGGAAGTTCATTGCTATCAGTCCTAGCCAAACAGGGAAGTTTGCGCACGAGGGTCATTTTCTGTGAACTATATAGCAAGATATGTGGCTCAGCATGCTTGGATGAGGATGCCGACGAGATGGTTATCATGAATCAGAGTCATAAACGGGTCAAGCGGGGAGTTAGGGTTTAGCTAGGGTTGAGCCTAACCTGAATATTTGATCGGTAGGTCCAAACCCTAAATGAAATGTTGTATGCAGGAGGAGCAGACACCTTGGCTTGATTCATCTTCTCTTTCTTTATCTCAAGTTATTTGAAGGATTACAATTGATATTTGTTTTGATCTAAAGCTGAATATCCACTCTTGATCTCTCCTTTTGTTTTTTAACTTCACCAATGTTTTGGGGAGAGTAGAGTGGAGGCCATGTCTTCCTCCACGCGCCGCCTCAGAATCTTATCCATCAAGATTGTACTGTGCTGCCCGTGGACCACTCTTGCTTACTGCGTACATTGAATCTTTCTCTTGAAAGAGCTTGTTTATTAATTACACAATTCATTTTTTCAACACTTGCGTTTTCCATAAGTTAAACTTTCTGCCACGTGCCTTTCCTACACTAATCACCCACATTACTTGTATCTACATTATTTTTATTTTGAGTTTTAGCCTGCTTAATCTCAGTTAGTCGTTTTATTATGCAATTTTCTTATCGGGATCAGCTCATTCTTTGACGTGCTAATAAAAAATTAGGATCCCTAAAAATGAGATAATCTCAATCCAAACGAACCTAATTACCTTGGAGTTGTACCTTAAACCAGATTTTTTCAGAAAGATTAATATTGTTGTTTAGTAGTTAGTAGTTTTTTTCCGAGTTTTTACAAATAATCCTTTATAAGTTGTCATAATTATATGTAGCCCCTTATTATTATTATTATTAATCACACATGACCCTCGACATTTTATTTGTTTACGGGGAACATCACCAACAACTATTGTCATATTTCCGTAAGATTCTGTCTTTCCCAATGTTGAAATTCTTCTACAGGGGGTTAAATGAAAAAACCCTTTGCAAATGATTTTCATAATAAAAGGAGAAAAGTAAGTTTTACAGAGTAAATCCTACGACATAACATGGTTTTGATGCAAACCCACCAAGATTAATGGTATTCATGCATTACCAATCTGACATTCAAAAAATTACACAGAATCCTCCTTTTCACTTTTGTCAACCGAAAACTCTCTCCATAAGGCTACTTCAGAAGCTCTTGATCAATAAAAATGGAAAAAAGTAATAATCGAAATATCGGAGGCAACATTCAAATATGACAAATCTTAGGGGACAATGTGTAAATCTCCAAAAAGGAAAAAAAGACATTAGTGGGACATAACAAAACACTAATCCAACGAGGGCAAAGTGCATGATGGCCGGAGTGGTCCAAAACCTGCAAGAAAGTGAGGACCAGATTCTTGCATGACCCCCGAACAGCAGCCCAACGGCCTTTATTTAGGACAGGAGATTATGCTTAATCTAATCCTCACATCACCGTTCCAAGTGCACTTTTTTTTCCCAAATCCCTTATTCTTTGCCTCTCAATAAAGGGCATTTTCCAAGGAGGGAAACCACCCAAACCTTTCAACAAGCAAGCAACCTAGCGACCAAGCGATCAAGCAAAGAAGAAGAAACACACCAAACACATCTCTTTCAACTCCGCTCCTGCTTCTCTGCCTGGTTTAGTGTCCTCTCTTTCTCTCTCTTCTCTCTCTCTCTGCCTGCTTCTCTTGCGTGACCAATGCTCCATTTCCCTTTCCCTGTTTGGAATCTCTTGGCCCTTCTCCTATCTCTCTTTCCCTTTCCAGTCACGACCACTCTTAAAAGGGCAGTTTGCAGCAGGGGTCAGGAAACATCATTTGGGAAAAAGAGAAGAGGAAGCCAAGCCAAACTGGTTTCTTGAGAGCGCTTGCACTCGCAGAGTTGGGAAGCAAAACAGAGGATTCCAAGGAATCAAAAGGAGAGGAGGGGGAGGTCTTGGCCATGTGGGGTTTGGCCAGCCTTTGCTGAAAGGTTGGTCACTTTCTTCTGGTTCTGTACTGGTTTCTTTTTCTGTCTTTTTTCTGTGTTTGATTCCTTCCCTTCCCTTTGTTTGTGTTTAAAGCCTTGAGCTTGGTGGGGTTGGAGCAGCAAAAGAGAGAAAGAGAGAGAGAGAGAGAGAGATGGGGGAAGAGTTTAAGCCTCAGTTGCTAGATTTGATCCCCAAAGAGAGGGACTGGATGGGCATAGGTGGAAGCGGAGGGAGAAGAAATGGTCTTGGGGTGGAGGAGGAGAAGAGGCTTGAGCTGAGACTTGGCCCTCCTGGAAGTGAAGACGAAGACATCAAAAAGAAGACAAAAGAGGCCTCTATCATACCTCTTGGTTACTTTAACTCTTCTGCTGGGGCTAGAAGGTTCATGGAAAAAGAAGGTAAGCAAAGAAAATTTTGGTGTTTCCATTTTCTTTCTTTTATTATGCACCTCGTTTGGTTCTTTACTTGGTAGTGGTTTTCTTCTTTCAGAGTTGGAAAATGGGAAGGGAGAACAGCAGCGAAGGCTTGAGAGGAAGGCTGGGTTTCACATATCGTCACAAGTTTCTGCTACTGTTGCAGCTGTAAATGCAAACAGCTCTCAGACTAGGTAGCAATCATAGGACCACCCTATCTAGTTGCCTCTTTCTTTAATGAAAATCTTTGTTGGTACGCCTGTTGCTCTTCACAGGGTGTTCTCTATCTCTACAGCTATCCTTTTCCTGTTTTATAATATTATACTTTCTACCTGGCCTGCATGTTTGCCTCAGTGAACATGTGAGGTAGATCTTGATTTGATTCTTGAATTTTGAACGCTATTACTGAATTTAATGTGCAATCATGCTAGTGCCCTGCATGGTCGCCTTCTTCTTTAGTGAAAATTTTTTGTTTGTATGCCTCTTGTTCTCAATAGTCAATAGTATCGTCTATACTTTGGGTTTATGCCTTTCCTTGTTTTATGTTATTGTGCTTTTTCCCGTCTGCTTCTCATTATTTGAACTTTGCAAGGATGTGGCGAGAGGCATGTGTGGTAGCTGTCTATACCATTCTTGAACAATGGTTTGGCTTTTAGTTGATTGCTGTTTGCATTTTCTTTTGCTGAATTTGCATGAAAAATTGTTACCTTTTAACCCTAGAACTAACTTATAAAGCACTCATGGTTATCTTTTTTGAACTATAGTTAGTTTCAATTGTAGGAAGATTTTTGTATCATTTTCTCTTTTGACTTTCCATGTGATTGTTTTGTTCCTGATTTTTTTGTCCATTTTTTTCATATTTATTTTATGACTCTTCTGATTTTGTTATAACAACATATATAACTTACTAGTCCAGTTACATCTTCAATGAATCTTGTGTCTCTAATCGTCTCTTTGTTGCATGTTGATAAAAAAGAGCTGACACTGTTCCAACTGTTGGCTGGCCTCCCGTCCGTTCTTTCCGAAAGAACCTTGCTAGCACTTCCAAACCATCGGCTGAGAGACAGAACCGGGCTCCAGAGTCTGCAGCCAAGCTTGAAAACAGCAGTAAAAGTTTGCTTGTTAAAATTAACATGGATGGCATTCCTATTGGTAGAAAAGTCGATCTAAAGGTGAATAATAGCTATGAAAAGCTCTCCTTTGCTGTAGACAAGCTTTTTCGAGGTCTTATTTCAGGTATAAAGTTCAAATTTCAGTTCATTCTAGTTAAGCGTTCTCTAAATGATGCAGTTTTCTAGTTTCCAAAGCATTTCTGGAGTTCCACTTAGTTGGATTGTTTTCTTTTACATAGCACAAAGAGACCCCCTTGCTTCTGGCACTCTGAAGAACTTGGAAGAAAAACAAATGTTCACTGGTTTATTAGACGGAAGTGGCGATTATACTCTGGTCTACGAAGACAACGAAGGTGATCGGATGTTGGTTGGTGATGTTCCGTGGGAGTAAGCTTCTGGTCTTTTTATTGCTAGTTTATTATGTTGTTTTTTCCAACTGGAGCATTATACTTTGAAAAAGGATCCGCATGCTATTATTGACTAGGATCTAGGTGGCTTTTCTTTGTCATTGTCAGTAATAGTTTAATCTGTCTCAATTTCTTTACCCGTATATCAAGATCCCTTTCGCCTGGCATGTTATGAAGTCAACTAGCTCACCTTGCATCAGTTAATCACTATGTTTGGGAAATTTTTAAGTCAGTTGTATCTGTTAAATAAAACATTACAGTAAGTAGAAAAGTCACAGAAATATTTAAAGTAATAAGCAGGTAGCATTAAGATCAACACAAAACATATGGTTCTTTTGAGAATGAATTAGGCAATCTATCTTATGCATCGTGTGTTCAGTTTACTTTGCAAAAAAAATACTGATTTCTGATATTCTTCCATCTGCAGCATGTTTGTTTCCAACGCAAAGAGGCTGCGTGTATTGAAGACTTCCGACCTGTCTGCATTATCGGTGAGCTGAATTGTATATCAGTCTCAAGATTATTCATACTCTTATGAAGTTCCCAACGTTTGTTCTCATGCTTTTTGTTTCAGTTGGGATCTGTCAGCAGGAAAAGAACGGCACATGAATGCTGCATTAGATGAAAGAAGAGAGAGAGAGAGACTCCTGCTGACATTTGCTTCTTTAGAGAGCTAAGCACTGTAAAAAAAATGCATGCTTTGATGTTGATCTCAATCCTATTTTGCCTGTCTTTGGAGGGATATGAGCCTGAGAGATTCCATGTCAAAAACAAAGTTTTCAGTCACTTTTAGTAGGAAATGGATATGTGACTACTTGTAAAAATGTGCAAGCAAATGATAAGTGTTTGAGCGAGAATCTGATCCATTTTGATCTCTACTAGTGCTCTATCCTGTTTCTGCATGTGGGATTGTTCTTCAGTGGGAATCTTTTTGCTGATAATATTGGCTCTGATTTGAGATGAAATGATATGATTTGTCATTCTTTTTATCAGAAAAAGAGCTCGAATATTAGTTGTGCGCTTTGTGCCTATCCTCTCGGTTGCATGACTTCCGTGGATCATGGAAATTCAGAGCTGTTTTTCATATTTATTTTTGCACATGATTTGATGCAAAACGATGGTGATATGACCCAAGCCAGGTGTTGCTTGCAAGCATTGTTCTGTGAACAGGAAACTTGAATGTTTATTTCCAAAAAATATATATAATAACAAGAGAAAATTGACTGCATTGAAATATACATATACGCATGAGAAATATGCACAGAAATAAAAAATTATTTCTTGGGGGGTGTATATGCAAAAGTTACATTTGTATCTGCAGGTGAAGCATGCAGAAATCCCCCTGCAGACGACTATTGTCTTTCAATTTCCAGGCCATTCTTGATAGATCAATATTTCGAACCCAAAAGAAATATATATAATTTTTTAAATTTAAAAAATATGTAATTTGATAATATTTTAATAAATGATGTGTAATTAACCCTTTTAAAAATAATAATTTTGGTTGTTCGATTGAATTATTAAACATCTAAGTGATATGGAGCTACAACACACACATGCCTTCGAAAATACTTCGCATGAACACATACATGCCTTGGACAATTTGCCGTTTAGAATCTCTAATGGATCCAAGAAAGGCTAGGCCCAAATTGCAAACATTTGGATCCAAAAACCCGAACCGACGTCTCCCTTCATCTGGGGCACGCGCGTCTCCATAACACCAAATATGCCCTCAAACGTTTTGCGAAACTACGCAATAGGGCTAAAAAGGAATCAATTCGAGGAATATCCTCTCGACTCCTCCAAGTCTAACGAAGGATTTAATCGGACGATCCACAGAGGACGATCTGAACGCGAGACCGCTTTAAATACCCCGCGCCGCATCTGAAGCATCCTACCGTCGTTGCCGAAGCTCTAGGGTTTCGGTTTGCGGCTGCGGGTCTCGTTCTCTTTTTCCGTTGCGAAGGTAAAGATCTGACATTTGTTCTTGTTCCTGGCAGTTCTCTCGTTCGTTTTTCGCTGTTTTTGTGACCTTTTTGCGCTTCTTGCTGGATCTGCGTTCGAACATGCTCAGATTTGATCGAGTTTTGGTTGACTCTGGATTGCTTTGCGTAAATGTTCATTTTCTTTTTTTTCGCTTGCCATTTAGTCATCGATTGGGTGGTCTCATCGATTCAGTTGATCTGTTTTGTGTGAAGGAACGATCTGATCCTTGTATTGATTTCGGATCAGTAGCAGGTTTCAGCTGCTACATCTCATCGAGTTCATTGAAGTTCTCGTTCAAAGTTCAGCTCTTTTACAAAGTTTTATTTTTCACTGGAACTAGATATTGATTGTTGGATGACTGGTTACATGATCTGAATTTTTGTGTTGAATCTAAGATATTTTTTGTTCTGGAATTTGGCGCATGCAAAACAGAGATTATTAGTTGGTCATCTTTGAATTCCTCTGCATCAGAATATGCATTTGTGTCTTTCTGAATATGAGATTTGACAATTTGTAAGGATTGGTTTGGCTAGACGTTTATGACTAAATTAGATATGTGGGATGTCTTACCTGCTGGATAAATAAGGCCCCTTCGGGTTTCTAGCAGCACTCCAACTAATGGAAGCCCACATAGGAGCACTCCAACTAATGGAAGCCCACATAGGATGGTCTTTGTTCAACTGTTTGCTTGGCGAGGGCTGCCTACTTGTTTGAGTTCTCTCCCCTACGTTCTTTATTTGCCATTCTTTTAATGTCAAAGTTTGGCGTGCTATAGATGTTGGTTTTTCCCCCCTTAAAGAGTCCTGTACCAATTCTGTTTCTGTCTATCGGTCATTGTCCAAAGGCTTTTTTAAGGAAAATATTGATTGGGTACCGCCATTTGCAATGTTCTTATTAATGTAAGACTAGCATGAAGGATAACAGTTGTCTACAGAAAACAGCTCAAATAACTAGCCAATCAGGACAAGAAACAAGATAATATACTCACTGTTGCCTCAAGTTAATACCTTGCTTATAACCCTTGTTTTGTAGAAGCAACTTAAGACTGGCAATATTGCAAAACATGGACAATGCTGAGATTTGTAGATAAGATGCCTTGATATTTCCCCCATTTATTAATTATGTTATCTGTATTCATAGATTTTTGAAAATGATGGCTTAATCAGCAAAGCATATGAATTCTAAAATTCTATATTTGGTGATTCTTGAAAATTTTATGTTAAACTTTGAGTCTGCTATGATTCCAATGAATTTAGGCCTCGTTTGATTGGAGGTCAAGCCCAGGATTATTCTCGACTAACCGGCCTACCATCTAAACGCCAAAAATTTGACTAGACTCACATTATTTAATTTAATTTAATTATAAATAGGTAATGACTAAAATGCCCTTAGTGCATCTGCTTCGGCGAGCTCGTCGCCCGAGCTGTCCGGCGAGCTCGCTGGTGCGCCGGACCTTGTCAGAGAAGACGGAGTCGGTGGCGAGGGCGGCTATCCATTTAAAGGGAAGAGGGCAAATTGGTCCAGAAAAAATTTAAACCACCTGCTAGTCAGATCAGTAACCAAACAAGATTTACTTGATCACATTATCTTTTTATACTTTACTCCTTCTTTTGATCTTGACCCCCAACCAAATGGCCCCTTAGAGCCTTTCCACACAGTAATAAACAATCTGATTTTCCGCTTTTTTTCTGAATTCTTGTTGGCATTTGATTTTTTCTATGTTGTATTAGTGGGAAGTGTGAACTTTAGACCTTAGCATTATCTTCGCATACTGATGATCATTTTCAGAATATGTTCTTGCTATTTGTGATCTTTCTGTTCGACATTGATTCAGAAAAAAAAAGTCGTTGAGTCATGATACTCATTCTGAGAGGATCATAACTCATAACTTAAGCTTAATGATTTATCCAATATTTAGTTGACTTTTTTTACAGGGCTGTGTATAATCCAAGTCGGTCAAGATGGTGAAGTTTACAGCTGAGGAGCTCCGTCGGATTATGGACTTGAAGCATAATATTCGCAACATGTCTGTCATTGCTCATGTTGATCATGGTAAGAAAAAATCAGTAGGTTATTTTATGTGCACTAGTTGTTTTCTTTGCTGCATACTTCTGTATACCAATTCTAGTTTTTCAATATAGTGTATTTTTTATTTAAAAATTCATATTTTATATTTTTTTATTAATATAATTTTTGCATTAATTTTTTTTTTCAATTCTGCATGTTGGAGGTATAAGCCAGGGCAAGAAACAAATATTTTTGCTCTCTCCCTCTGGAACATTCTTTTCCAAATTGTAGAGCGCATTTAATCTCCAAATGGCACATTTATATGAGTTGTCTTTGATTTTGCATAATCATAGCGAAAGAATGCGAACTGAATGCAAAGTGAATTTTCTTGTCACGTCACGTCTTCCAATCTAAATTATTTGTTGGAGTTGCATTACATTGTCCTTTCTGCTCTTGTACTAGAACAATAGGTGGCACTTGTGCCTTCAAGATTTTGAGGCTCGTGAAACTTGAATTTTAATTTTCAATACATGACAGACAAACTGGTAAGGCCCAAAAACTGTTTAGGCTCTTTTATATTTGCAATGACTGTTTCTATGGGCATCCATCAGTTTTTTTATTTATTTTTGATATCTTGTATTATCGAGCTAAAAACTTAAGCTGTGTCTGTGAGTGCAAAATGTCATCTACAAGGTTTAGTTTTTGTTGGTTATATGCTTAGGCATTCATTATCAGTGAATTTTGTTGAAAATCTCAAATACTCTTGACTTCATCCTGCAGGCAAGTCTACCCTCACAGATTCTCTTGTTGCGGCTGCTGGAATTATTGCACAAGAAGTTGCTGGGGATGTGAGGATGACTGATACCCGCCAGGATGAAGCTGAGCGCGGCATTACTATTAAGTCCACTGGGATTTCCTTGTACTATGAGATGTCTGATGAATCTTTGAAGAGCTACAAGGGTGATAGGATCGGGAATGAGTATCTCATCAATCTCATTGATTCACCTGGGCATGTTGACTTTTCATCTGAAGTGACAGCAGCTTTACGCATTACCGATGGTGCCTTGGTGGTGGTTGATTGCATTGAGGGTGTTTGTGTCCAAACTGAAACTGTCCTCCGCCAGGCCTTGGGAGAAAGAATCAGGCCTGTTTTGACTGTGAATAAGATGGACCGATGTTTCTTGGAGCTTCAGGTTGAGGGAGAAGAAGCCTATCAGACTTTTCAGCGTGTGATTGAGAATGCCAATGTTATCATGGCAACATATGAGGATTCCCTTCTTGGTGATGTGCAGGTTTATCCAGAAAAAGGTACAGTTGCCTTTTCTGCTGGATTGCATGGTTGGGCTTTCACTCTGACCAACTTTGCTAAGATGTATGCTTCTAAATTTGGAGTTGATGAAAGTAAGATGATGGAGAGGCTTTGGGGTGAAAACTATTTTGATCCAGCCACCAAGAAATGGACCAGCAAGAGTACAGGATCTGCCACTTGCAAACGTGGTTTTGTCCAATTTTGTTATGAACCTATCAAGCAGATTATCAACACTTGCATGAATGACCAGAAGGATAAGTTGTGGCCTATGCTGCAGAAACTTGGAGTCACCATGAAGACTGAAGAGAAGGAACTGACAGGAAAGGCTTTGATGAAGCGTGTGATGCAGACTTGGTTGCCTGCTAGCAATGCCCTTCTCGAGATGATGATATTCCACCTCCCGTCCCCTGCCAAGGCTCAGAAGTACCGTGTGGAGAACTTGTATGAAGGTCCACTTGATGATATATATGCTAATGCTATCAGGAATTGTGACCCAGAAGGTCCTCTGATGCTGTATGTGTCTAAGATGATTCCAGCATCTGACAAGGGGAGGTTCTTTGCTTTTGGCCGTGTATTTTCTGGGAAGGTGTCAACTGGATTGAAGGTTAGAATCATGGGACCAAACTATGTCCCAGGTCAGAAGAAAGATTTGTATGTGAAGAGTGTGCAGCGAACTGTTATCTGGATGGGTAAAAGACAAGAGTCTGTAGAAGATGTTCCTTGTGGAAACACCGTGGCCATGGTTGGGCTAGATCAGTTTATCACGAAGAATGCTACTCTGACCAATGAGAAGGAAGTGGATGCCCATCCGATCAGGGCGATGAAGTTCTCTGTGTCTCCTGTTGTTCGTGTTGCAGTGCAATGTAAGGTTGCCTCTGACCTTCCCAAGCTTGTTGAAGGCTTAAAGCGTTTGGCCAAGTCAGATCCTATGGTTGTCTGTACCATTGAGGAATCTGGTGAGCATATTGTTGCTGGGGCTGGTGAGCTTCACCTTGAAATCTGCTTGAAGGATTTGCAGGAAGATTTCATGGGAGGTGCAGAGATCCTTGTTTCTGATCCAGTTGTCTCCTTCCGCGAAACAGTGCTCGAGAAATCTTGCAGGACTGTCATGAGCAAGTCTCCCAACAAGCATAATCGGCTCTACATGGAAGCTAGGCCTATGGAGGAAGGGCTTGCTGAGGCAATTGATGAGGGACGTATTGGCCCAAGGGATGACCCTAAAGTTAGATCCAAGGTCTTATCTGAAGAATTTGGATGGGACAAGGATCTTGCCAAAAAGATTTGGTGCTTCGGTCCGGAGACCACAGGTCCAAACATGGTTGTTGACATGTGCAAGGGAGTCCAGTACCTTAATGAAATCAAGGATTCTGTTGTAGCTGGCTTCCAGTGGGCATCAAAGGAAGGAGCATTAGCTGAAGAAAACATGCGAGGCATTTGCTTTGAGGTATGTGATGTGGTTCTCCATGCTGATGCCATTCACAGGGGTGGTGGCCAGATCATTCCCACTGCAAGGAGGGTCATATATGCTTCTCAGCTGACTGCAAAACCAAGACTTTTGGAACCGGTTTATCTGGTGGAGATCCAGGCTCCTGAGCAGGCTCTGGGAGGCATCTATGGTGTCCTTAACCAGAAGAGAGGTCATGTCTTTGAGGAGATGCAGAGGCCAGGGACACCGCTATACAACATCAAGGCTTACCTGCCAGTTATAGAGTCCTTTGGATTCTCAAGCTTATTGAGGCAGGCGACATCCGGGCAGGCATTCCCCCAGTGTGTGTTTGATCACTGGGACATGATGAGTTCTGATCCGCTGGAACCTCTTTCTCAAGCAGGGCAGCTCGTGAGCAACATCCGCAAGAGGAAGGGTCTGAAGGAGCAGATGACCCCTCTTTCTGAGTATGAAGACAAGCTCTAAATCTCTGGCCTTGCTGTGTTAGATTTCCATTTGAGTTTATCACTCAAATATTTTCATGTGGAACTATTTCTTGAACATTTTTCATGTAGTTTGGTGTCTCATCGCGGACTCGTGTGTTGCTAGCTTGAGTTTGCATCAGATTTTGATTATGATGTTTTGGATGCTGGTTCTGTTTTTGACAATTTGATTTTGAGCAAGGGCTTGCATAATTCGAGCCTCTGCCTGGTATCTGTCATTGATTTTTGTTGTTAGTATTAGTTGCTGGGATTTGGTTGAAATGGAAAGGCTTTTTTCCTTTAAGAAGGATTTCTGTTCACACGCGTGAGTCTTATTTGAGTTTATTTGCCTCGCAAGCTTTGAGTTTCAAGATAATCCACTACTTGCTCTCATTTCCATTTTATCTGATGTTCTCATTTCCATTTTATCTGATGTTTCGCCCAGTTTGGATGAGATATGGTTTTGGTGTCATTTTCTTTGGGTAGTTAGCTATACGCGTTTCTTGCTTAGCCCTCTAATTATCGTTTTTCATTAAACAGACACTCGCTGGACGGACTCCGAAATCCGACATCGCAAAGGTGCTGCAATAGCAGGGGCGTATACACAGTAACACAAATAGCTCAACTGATTGAGCTCCACTTGGTTTTCCTTCTCCAGTTTTTATGGGTAAAAATCCTCTTTTTTTTCCCTTTGGTCACGTAGAAGTGAAAATGGGATCGACTCATTCCGATTGCGACCATTAGGCCCCGAATCGAATCGTCCGTCTGGTCGGTGACGGAGGTGCACTCCTGTCACATCGTGCCACGTCGGACGGAGCCGGATTCCTGGGTCCCACAACTTTTGGCTGATCTGGTACACGTGGCACCGGATTTGAGCGATATTTTCTCTCTCGCTCTCTCTCGTATTAGGAAACGGTGGAGACTGGAAGCTCTGCAGCGAAAGATGAGATGGAGGCACTCAAAATGGATGATCGGAAGCCAAGAGTAACTGGTATTTCTCTTCTTCTCAGTCCCCCGATTCTGGATAAATCCGATGCCAAATTATTCTCTGGGATCAATGTTTTGTATTGTTTTTATCCGACATTTTGGATCTCCTCCCAAACCGAGGCATGTTTTGTATTATTTTTCCTTTCTTATTGTTTCTTTTCTTTGCGCGTCACATTGACCGAGTGCCCCCGTCAGCAGTCCTTCGCCACCACTACTCAATTCTCCTTCTTCCTTTGCTTTCTCTTGCTTCGCTTCTTCTTTTTTTTATTTTGCGTCTTCTGCTACTCACTCTTCTTCCTCTGATTGTTCTGCTGCTTCTTCTTCTTTCGCTTCTTGTTTTCTTTCTTCTCTTCTTCCATGGAGTGTTAAAAGTGGTTGTGAATATTTTTTGTGATCCTACCAAAGTAAATAGGAGATAAGATCATCTCTGCAAATTATGTCAATAAATTTTTTTTAAGTGCTTATTAAAAAAGCCAAGTGTATAATCGGATATATAAATTACCATGACGCTTGTAAATTTTAGAATTAATTATGTATTGATATAATTTTTTTAGTTATAATAGTTTCATAATTATGATATATACAAAATATTTTTAAATTATATATATTAGATAATCAGTGGGGTATTATTATAAAAAAAGTTATCTGATAATAACTAAGTATAAATTATTTTAAATTTAAAACACAAAAAAGTGTGTCCTTTTAGGTGTATTTATTTCATTTAATTGGGTGTAATTACTCATAAAAAAAATACATTATTTGGATACATAAATTACAACAAGATAACAAATGCCATCCTAATAGCCTTGAAATATAGACTGAATTATTTATTTACATTAGTCATTATGTCTCCCCAATAGTTCCTTATAATGCAATCTATAACCCCATGAAAGAAATACTATTTTAGAGAAAAAAATTTTCACTTCAATTTACTTGATATTTTCTTCTATTAATTATTAATTATTTTTTATTTTATTTTATATTCTTGAATTTTTATTATAACACTTTGAATGATGAGGAGCCCTAATCCTAATCCAAATCCTTTTATGTTGATTTTGCGTGCGTTTTCTTATGAGATGCCTTAACCATTCACTCTTATCAGAATTGTATTCTACTTTTTTTGAAAAGTTAAAAGATGTAATCTTTGCGGTGAGTTTGGCACTTTTCGTTGGATTTATCTATCTACTTCCGTGGTTTTTCTCCTTTAAAGTTTTCTTCTTTGGATTCCATATGTTATTCTTCCACTAGATCATTGGGATTTGCTTCCATGTTCTCCTCCGGTTCGATGGGATTTTATGCGGTGTTGTTGGTAGTCTTTCCAATGAAATTCCCGCCGCCGGAAAGGATGGGTTGCGGGCAAAGGTCACTTCCTCTTTCCCAACTCTACATTGCTCGAGAAAGAAAGCTTTTCCAGATGCGTGTGCTAGAGCCAGGAGCCCCGCTTTGCTTTGCTGTGATAAGGCCAAGAGCCTGGTCCAATTTTGGTACGTGGATTGTGCGAAGGTGTTTGTTATTGAGTTTAGATGTTTTGAATTCGGATTAGATTTTGAGTTAAAGTAGTAATTTAAAGTTGAATTTAAACTTATAATTGATTTATAATATTATGAGTTATAATTAGAGTAAAACTCATATTTAATAAGGATCTATAAATAAATTATAATATATAGGGCTTAATAGTAGTGTAGTATTGAGATTGAACTAGAGAGAAATAGAAAAAGAAAAATAGAGAGAATAGAGAGAAGAGAAAGAGAGAGTGTGTTGGCTTTGATATGTGGGTCTTTCTAGTATCTCTCGGTGGTCTCTCGTGGTGTTTCTTCATGGTGTTCTCTTGAAGATTCTCTCTGAAGGTGGAGTCATTGCCGAGATTTAGTGAAAGAGTTTAGTTGAGTAAGAAATAGTATAGTCTTTTCTGTAAACTCTTGTAAATATTTTTTTGATAGTGGATCCATCGCTGCCTTATTTTATTATTTTCTTTTATCTTACATTAATTCTCGTTTCTTGTGTTGTTTGAGAATAACGTAATTCGTGAATTTTTCACTGTAAATCCTAACAATTGGTATCAAATCTTAGAAGCAAACAACCAAGATGACAAAGTCCTTACTCGAGATAGAGAAATTTGAAGGCAAGATAGGCAGAAGAAGATAAAGACGGTTTTTACTTGTCAAGGTCTGATAAGCGATAAAGACTAGGAGGAGATAAATCAGAAGACATTGAATTTAATTATTCTAAGTTTGACTGATGAGGTTTTGTACAATATCATTGACGAAGAGACAATGGACATCTAGACAAAACTTGAGAAGTTATACGTATCAAAAAACCTCACAAACAAGTTTTACCTGAAATAACAGTTGTACGGACTGCGTATGAACGAAAGTACAACTATATTACATCACTTGAATGACTTCCATAAGATTATTAATGATTTGCTGAAAGTTGATGTGAAGTTTGAAGAGGACGATAAGGCGCTAATTCTCCTTATATGTCTTCCTATTTTGTACGATCATAT
Source organism: Trichopus zeylanicus subsp. travancoricus (assembly GCA_005019695.1). NCBI lineage: Eukaryota > Viridiplantae > Streptophyta > Magnoliopsida > Dioscoreales > Dioscoreaceae > Trichopus > Trichopus zeylanicus. The sequence goes on from RXID01021561.1 coordinate 19,703, forward strand.
TGTGACCATAATTTTTTATGGTAAAAAAACTCTCAAGATGGAAGATATGATAGTTTTCTTTCTAATGAGAAAAGGAGAAACTCCAATATTAATATAGAGTTTGGTGAATGATTGGTGGCTCACAAAAAAAGAAAATTAAGATAATATGGAGAAGAAAAACGGTTCAAATCAAAATTGAATGCGAAAGTATAATATTATTCATATAAAAAGTATGACCACATTAAATGACATTTCCTTAAACGTAGAAGATAAGAGTCTTCCAATATGACGATGACAATAGCGAATGATACTTCTGAGAATAGTGCAGATGAAGACGTTCTTGAAATATTCGTAGAAATCGACACTTTTTGTAAGTAAATTTTAGATTTTGTTAGTTCTAACCATATTTGCTCTAGGAAGTATTGATTTACTTCTTATGAGGAGAATAAGAAAAAAAGTACTATTTGGTCGGTCGATAATTCAGCCTGTGAAATTGCCAGTGTGGGAACAGTCAAAATTCAGATATTTGATGAAGCGATTCATACTCTTATTGGGGTAAGGCATGTCCCCAAGATGCGAAGGAATCTAATTTCACTTGGTGTACTGGATTCAAAAGGTTGTAATTATTCAGCAAAAGATGACAATAATAAAGTTAACATGCGGTATTAGAATTCTGATGAAAGGAGAGAAGTGTGACAATGTTTATAGATTAGTAAGGAACAACATTGCAAGTAGAATTCTGATGGCTATAGTAGTGAAGAGGAAGTATGATACTCGGAGTGATTTGATGGGTGATAAACGTTCTTCTCGAGTTACTTTTGCTATAACAGCAGACACAAGTCATCTGAAAAGCTTCCAAAAGTACAAGACTGTAGGCATGAAAAGCAAATTCGAGGTTGGTTCGAACTCGCATCTTGCGATTAGCTGAATAAGTTAGTAAGCCCAGTAATAGGGGCTGAATAAGAGATGACGGCTGAAGTTTCGTGATAGTGGCACATCCGAGTTCAAGTCAAGGTGGAAATTGTTGAGTTTTGAGTGTCTCGAACTTGAATTAGAGTTTGAGTTAAAGTAGGAATCTAAAGTTGGATTTAAACTTATGATTGATTTGTAATATTATGATATGTAATTAGAGTAAAACTCAAACTCAATAAGGGTTTATAAATATACTATAATACATAGGGCTTAGTAGTGATATAGTATTGAGGTTGAATTAGAGAAAAATAGAGAGAGAGGAATAGAGAGAATAGAGAGAAAAGAAAGAGAGAGAGTGTTGACTCTTGTATGTGGGTCTTTCTAGTGCCTCTCGGTAGTCTCTCGTACTGGTTCCTTGTGATGTTCTCTTGAAGATTCTTTTTGAAGGTGAAGGCGTTACCAAGACTTAGTGAAAAAGTTTAATTAAATAAGAAAAGGTACAGTCTTTTTTATAAATTATTGTAAAATTTTTTTTGATAATAAACTTCTCGTTACCTTATTTTGTTATTTTTTTTATCTTGTATTACTTTTCATTTTTTCTTGTTGTTTGAAAATAAAGTAATTTGTGAACCTTCCGTTACGAATCCCAATAATTTGTTAATATGACAGGCAGCTTAGATTCAGCAGGACTTCCCCCTCGGGAGGCAAGAACAATTGATTCCCTGCTTTGAAGTTAGTCCAACTTTCATTCAACAACTATAAAACAGTGTCTCTGAACACGCTTTGATTGTTTATGGAACCTGTGGTAATGTTTCTTCAAGAACCAAAGCAGAAAGAAGAATGAAAGCAAGCAATCCAATCTGATGTTGGGTGTCATTTTCCAGCAGATCAATTGGAACTCATTCAACGAAAGCAAACACAGCGCTTGTTCTCTCACAAAAAATAACCTTTTCAGATTCTTTTTACACATGAATTGCTACAACTTGCTCCAGCTTCTTTTGCCCCTACAGAGGGAATCTATCCTGCATCAGGAAATACACAGTGCGCGTCTGGCTCTTCTCCTCCACCACAAAGTTGCAATCATGTGTCGAAGCACGCCTTTCCACTGGTCTTTTTTCTCCGCTTTTCTTTTAGCTTTTGAAATGTCAAATTTGATTGCGCTCGTTCTCAGACAGGATGCGAAAGCAGAGTTTGCCGCGCCTGAACATCCACAAATTTTCACAAACCCTGCTGAGTTTTCCCTCCAACGATTATGATTCATGTATAAATGCTGGTGTTGGGGTTATCGGATCTACGAGTATTAATTTAGCTCAAAGTTTATGAGTTGCGCACCTTTAGAAAAGAGTTGAATTCGAGTTCGAAATTGAGGTTTTAAAACCGATACGTTTCAACTGTTTCGATTTTAATTTCGGTCATTTCGGTTTCGATCAAAAGATTTTTTTAACTATTAATTATGTGTTGACTAGAATTTGACTATATTTTGACCGTACATTGACTTCAAATTAAAAATAAGATAAAATTTTGAAAATTTTTTATAAAAATTTAAAAATTATTAGAATTTATAATTAATTTACCATAATATTAAATAATATTTTAATTAATTAAAATTAATTTTGATAGTTAACCACTGATATAGCCTATTTTTTATATATTACTATATAAAAAATATATGAGAAATAATATGAATATTATTAAAATTTAAAAATTAACATAAATAAATTTAACTTATTATTAAAATATATTTGACACATACATAATTTATTAATTATAACATAATACAACTAATCATCATTATCATCATAATTATTATCAGTTGAGTTTGAAACATCTAGATGTAAAATTATGAATTCAATACCTGAATGATTCAGATAAACATTTAATCATGCACGCATGCACGTGAACAGAAAAATCAACGCATTTCGGTCAAAATTATTTCCATTTCAATTTCAACCAAAATATTTATTTATTTATTTATTATATTTTGACCAAAATTTAACTTTATTTTAATTATTTTTTAACTTCAAATTTAAAAAATTATAATATGTTTTAAAAATTTTAAAAATAATGAACAGTTACGTGAACAGTATCTGGTAGAGACCAACGATGGCACCGGAACCGGACTGGCGCGGGAGCGAGGTCGGCCCCAGCTCGCGGGAGCAGGGGCCAGGCCGGTGAGGATGCGAGGCTAGCGAGAGAGTAACGACAGGCTGGCCAGAGAGTAATGGCAGGCTGGCGAGTGCGCAGGGGCCAGTTCGGCGAGGGCACAAGTGCCCACTCGCACAAGCACGCAGGTGCGGGCACCAGAGGCAGGCTCGAGGGCGTGGGCTCAAGCACGAAGCTAGCGCAGGCCAGGCGACGGCGCAAGCTCACCTTGCGCGTTGCGCTCACCCCACCCGCTCTGCGCTCGCCGAAAATCCTAAACCGCAACAATCTCGACCGATTTGTTGCGGCACCGGCCAAAACGGTTCGATTTTGGCCGAAATTTAAAATATTGGTTCAAACTAATATATATATATATATAATTTTATTATTATTTATTTTTAAAAAATTTATTTTAATATCAATTAATTGAAAATGATTATCAGATTTTAAAATTATACAAATTTAAATTTAAGTTGAGCGCGTTTGACCTCACGGGCTAAATCCAACTGAAATCAAACCGGCATTCTTATAGTCGGAGCTTAAGTCGGACTCATCAATTTGAATAGGTTTCTAGAGAACTGGAACTATTTTTAATGAGATCGTAGAGTTTTTTTTTTTTCTCTATTTTTGTAGGCGAGTGAAAGAAAAAGATTTTGCGGGAGTTGATCGTCATTAAGACTCGTTTAACCCTAATAGGTAGTTTTATTCGTATCGTGGAAGCGTGGAAGGTTGAGCCGTGGTCCCTCGCAAACAGATATCAACAAAAGAAGCCGGAGGAAGAAGATTGCAAATCTGTGACGCAACCGCAAAAAAAAAAAAAAAGAGGAAGAAAGAAAGGTTGAGGGCGAGATGGAATCTCGGTCCAGATCAATCGTGATTTGGGAATGGAATATTTCAACTTTATCCGATCAGCTTGCGATGGCACACTGCCGCTGCAAGTCCCCACAGCTTTCTCCATGTAACGTGGTCCAGGACCACCCATCAACCATTGGCCCATACGCTTATTTTCTAAAACAATCAATTAAACAATATACAAGAAATTCTTTTTCTTCAAAGAAAAATGGTTTATAGTATAGTATAATTCATACATTTCCGCTGTTTCAAACTTGCTGATACATCGAGTTGTTAAATAATAGTTCGAAAAATTCAATTGAGTACAAACTGAAACTAGCAGCCAAACTAATTAAAAGATTTTTTTTTTCTAAGTCGAAAAATCAGTGAAACTGAGTTTGAAGGATAAGTTGATAAGTTGTGAATGGACACGACCTGAATAGAAACTCATTTATACATTAAATCATTATGAGCTCAGTAATTTTAGATATAAATGAGTTCATTAAAAAAAAAACAACCATATCTGAAAGCTCAGTTGTAACTACAAGACTTGGTCTATTAGCATTAACATATCAGTCAATTAATCTGTAGTTATTTTCGGAATCAATTTTAAAAAAAATTTGGAAACGATCCCTCCTTTACAAAAAATACAACGAAACAGTTATCCGAAATCAAGGATTCAAGATACGTCAAATCTCTAAGAGTAATATAAATAACAGTACAATCAAAAAGCTAAAAGACTAATGTCCAATCATCCATCCTACTTTTATCATTGAGTATTGCACTAATTTGAGTATCGGACTAATTTGAGTATCGGAGCAACCGCCACTAGAGAATTTTTGACGATTTTTTCATGATTTTTTTTTAATATAGATTAATAGAAAAATAACCTAACGGATCAAAATATGAAAAAGTTTTTAAGATCAAAACCGGTGAAGAATCAAGCTCTATCAACACAATTGTTTAATTTTTAAAATGATTTTTACATTATTTTTTCGATCCCAACTGAAACTCGAGTTTGAAAGTAGGCTATTCTAATTGCAAAATAATTCAGTGAAACTTTGGTGATCTTTGTTCATTTTTTACATGAGTTTATTGAAGAGCAAAATGTAATGAAGGGCAGGATTTTGAGGACCTTTTTGGTTGTTAGCATATATTTCTAATATTTATTATCCAAGATTTTGTAGCACGTGTGGTCACGATGTCGGAGCCCCTCTGCACACGACAGTATTTGCATTTTAACAAATTTGTATATTTTACTAATATTTTTATTTTATAAACTTTATCTAGAAGACTTGTTGAACTTCCTCATCAAACTCTGATTTTTCTTTTTCTTTTTTTTTTACCAAACAACGAAAAAGTCCATTTTCTCTATTTCTGAAACAAGTCAAAAAGAGTTTTCCTTTTCAATTATTTTTTAAGGAATTTTTGGGTAATGAGTCAAAGTATCAGCCTGCGTAAACTTTTTGCCTTTTGATTTTTCACAGCTTGTCGATGTAGACGTGGGGTGCAAATTGCTTATAATCACCATTACTATCCGATTAATGACCTTAATTTATTCCTAAAAACAATTACTACTGTAATCATGTTTAGGCTGAGCCTCAATTTCATCACTTTTCCCTATTGAAAATTTGACAAAGCACCCCCTCTAAAACAGCAAAATGCTTTCTGATGGCCTCAAGTCAGAAACTAACAAACGTGTCGGATCAATTGTTTCCTCGGCTTCCGTCATCCACGGATCGAGAGTCCATTTCAATCAACCATTTTCTCCAGATTAATTGAACAAAAAGCTAATGAATCATCGCTCTTGTCTTTCGACTACAATCTATTCTTTGCCTCTCCTAAAAATCAAAACTCAATTTTAAAAATACAGAGCTCATTCCTTGTCAGCTCTTCGAAGCTTGTTTAATGTTTTTTCAAACTCTTTTCTGGTCGGCAAACTCTGGAAGCCCTCCTCGCCGCTCGCGCCCATCTGTCTTGCCGGTGAATCCCCCGCCACTCGTCCTCCGTTCGTCTTCCTCCTCTCCGTCAGTGAACTCCTGTGTGTGCTCGTCTGCTTCTCCACACGCTCTTGTTTATTTGCTCGAATGTCAGATACCGCCGGACAACCGACGTTGCAGAATAGCTAAAAAAATAAAAAAAAAATTTATTCGACCAAAAAGAAAATATATCTAATATCATCCGGTCCTGTACGCTGTCCGTGACAACTCGATCAATCCTTCTTATCTGCGTCGAAAAGGTCATTATAAAAAGAATATTGCAATTAGTGGGGGTTAATTTGGCATTATTTGATGGCTTTACCCGCGAATTTTGACCATTTCGTTTTTGTCCAACATACAAAACGGAAAAGAATTTGAGGAGAATTTTCATCCAATTTGTGGAATCTCAATTATTTGCTTGCATCTTTTTCTGGGAAAACAAACTCGATTTGTTCGTCTTTGAATTCTATCCATATAATTTTCAATAACCCATGCTTTAGACATGACAAATTCGGCGAAAAGGCCCTCGTTGACAACTTGATTTTCACATACACCCCCCCAAGATTTATTGTAATTATACGTTCCATCTATGCTTTAGGTTTTTGCTTGATAATAACCCTTTCTTCCCAGATTTTTCGACAACCAATCTGTCATCCTACACTCCATTGGATTAGGGTTATCCGAATTTACGCACCTCGTTCGGATAATTTAAAAATCAGATAAATTAGCATAAAATAAAAAATTAAGGGTAAGTAAAGATTAATGTCGATTTTTTGGCTTACAATTAGTTGTTCACTTGGCTTCGCAATTATAGGAATTTAACTCTAGAGGATACAACGTACCGACAATGGTTTGTAGGGTTCTTTTTCTAAATAAGCAATTCTTTTTGGGGGTGTCTATATAAATTCTTCTTTTTCTTTTTCTGTAGAGGGAGTTTAATGCAAATTTGGCAGGAAAGTCTCCAACTAGCATTTCTACCGCGAAAACCCTCCGCATATGAAACTGTAAATTCTAAAAGCATCACTTGTTTGTCCCCGCCTCCTTCATTGAGATCTATATAAATCACTTCCCATCCTGTTTTCCTCATCCCACACACCCAACAAAACATAGAGAGAGAAAGAGAGCGAGAGAAGAAGAAGACGAAGAAGAAGAAGAAGGGAGAATGGGAGAAGGCTTGGCAATGATGGAGAATGGAGTCCGTCCACCAAGAAATATGGAAGTGCTGAAAGCGGACGATCTTGATGACGATGGGAAGCCAAAGAGAACCGGTACTTCTTCTCTTCTCTCCTTTTCATACCCAAATTCATCTCTTTTTCCTCCAATTTATGAGGAGAAAAAAGAAAAAAAAAAAAAACAAAATTATTCTTCGGAAGAAGAATAAACTTTTGAGTTCTCTTCCACAGTTCCATGCGTCTCTTTTTCTTCCTCCAATTAGCACAAACTTTTGATATATTTTTTCTCAAAAATAGAGTCCGCCCTTTGCACAGTGATGATCTTCAGGTTTCGAATAACACGTTAGAACCGATGTTTTGGCATGTACAGTGCACGTGACCCCTCTGCCACCCAAAACCACTCATTTGGAATCTAAAAGAAAATTTATTTTTCATCTCAGAAAAGAGGAATATTAAATTTCCTTTGTCTTTTGCAAACAATTAGCAGAGAGTTTTGAGTTGTGGTTGGCCGGCTGGTGCTGCCGCTATGGAGAGTAATTGCAGAACACCTCTTAAGTTTTGTGCCCGGATTCCTCCAATGCATGTAATCCCAAGACCGAGTTGACTCGGGCCTTCTTTGACCCGATTCCGAGGCCGGCCGACCCGTTGGAGATTTTATATCAGAAGAGTCGTGCGTGGCTCTTGCTCTAGGTCGTAAAGCGAAGAGGGACGTGGCCTTCTGGTGTGGGGCTGTCGTGGACCATACACAGGACGGGTGTCACACCATAATGGACCTCCTTGTCGGAACCCGACGCACAATGAGTCGATAGTAGTGACGACCCTCCATCTGATTCCTCATTTTTAAATAGAAAATTAATTTGAAAATTGATAAAAAAAAGAATGTTTTGCATGTAATTAATGAGAGTTAATTATCATTAATGTATTTTCGACAGTTTTATTTATTTTATTTTGCATGTGTCAGTGTGTCGGACTTTGGAGGTTAGCTGCCAAGTTGATAATAGAGCCTATGATTAGGTTTTGAAAATGAGATTTGACGAATGATTTGACGTGAAATTATTTCACCGTACGTGATTCTGCTGGCAGGAAACATGTGGACGGCGAGCGCGCACATCGTAACGGCGGTGATCGGGTCCGGCGTGCTGTCGCTGGCATGGGCAATTGCTCAGCTCGGATGGGGGGTGGGTCCTGTGACTCTGATCCTCTTCTCTCTGATCACTTTCTACACGTCCAGTCTACTCGCCGATTGCTACCGGACTTCCGACCCGATCTCCGGGAAAAGGAACTACACTTACATGGACGCCGTAAAATCGAACTTAGGTTACTCCCTTCACTTCCCTGACTTCCTCTTTTCTTAGGTTGGAAAAATACCAAACTGAAGACAGAAATGGATTCTGAAATGCAGGCGGAGTACAAGTCTGGATGTGTGGGCTATGTCAATATATGAACTTGTTTGGGACCGCTGTTGGCTATACCATCACGGCTTCTATAAGTGCAGCGTAAGAAGTACAAGGGATAATTCTTATTTAATATTTTCAAAATAGATTAATTTTAATTTCTTCTTTTTTTCAATGAATGAGAATGACCGATTAGAAAACTTTTTCTAAAGCCAATAATGCGGATCACAAGACCTCTCTGCTGCTGTCCCTTTTTTTAACCGAGTAGAAAAATTCGGAAATTATCAGGTAAATTGAAGTTTGATATGGATGCAGGGCTGTGAAGAAGTCCAATTGTTTTCATGGCAAGGGCCATGAAGCAGACTGCAGCGTATCCGACAGCCTTTACATGGTCGGGTTCGGGATCGTCCAGATTTTCCTGTCGCAGCTGCCCAACTTCCACAAGCTATGGTGGCTGTCCATCGTCGCCGCCATAATGTCCCTGGCCTACTCCTCCATCGCAGTCGGCCTCTCGTTTGCGAGAACAGTATCTGGTATGTAATGTGATCTCCAAGATCTTCAGGATCGGAATGCGAATAGCTTTGGCTGCGTCTGAACATTGTCTGATGGCTGAACAGGTAATACTGGAAAGACCACCTTGACTGGAGTAGAGATTGGAGTTGACGTAGACTCCGCTCAGAAGGTCTGGAATGCGTTCCAGGCGCTCGGAGATATCGCTTTCGCGTACTCGTACTCGATGATTCTGATCGAAATCCAAGTAATTATACTGCCTGCTGGTATACGAAGGATTGGTCAGTAGTATGCATTGCTGATTTTGTTTGAGATTTAACAGGACACTCTAAGGTCTCCACCAGCAGAGAACAAGGTCATGAAGAAGTCCAGCTTCATTGGCGTCTCAACAACCACTGTCTTCTACATACTGAGTGGCTGCCTTGGCTATGCCGCATTTGGGAACAAAGCTCCGGGGAACATCTTGACCGGCTTTGGGTTCTATGAGCCCTACTGGCTCATCGATCTTGCGAACTTGTGCATTGTGGTGCATTTGGTTGGCGCGTATCAGGTAAGCAAAGGTTCTTGCATCCAAAAAAAAAAAAAATTTGTTGACTGCAGAAGAAAGTTCTGTACTCATAATCTACAATGCAAGCAGGTATTCAGCCAGCCAATATTTGCTGCATTTGAAGAGTGGATGAGGAGGAAGAAGCCGAACCTGAGGATCCTGACCAAGGAGTACACTGTGATCAACACAAAGCTCTTTCGCTGCAGTGTTAACTTGTTCAGGTTGATCTGGAGGAGCATTTTTGTGGTGGTCGCCACACTTCTTGCAATCCTGATGCCCTTCTTCAATGACATTCTTGGGTTTTTGGGAGCTATGGCATTCTGGCCACTGACAGTATATTTCCCAATCGAGATGTACATCGCACAGAAGAGAATTGAGAAGAGCAGCCCAAAATGGATGGTGTTGCAGACTCTGAGCTTCCTCTGCTTCCTCGTCTCGCTTGCTGCAGCTTGTGGCTCGATTGAAGGAGTAATAAAGTCACTTCACCATTATAAACCTTTTCAGACAAAATCATAAGCAGTTAGATTATGTAAAAACCAGACGAAGCATTTCCATCAAGGAAAAAAAGGGAACAGACCAAGCTTCAAGCTTATACATATTTGTAATTTTGAAGCTGGCCAGAGCATTGGTTTATGGTTTGATTATAGTTTTTAGTTTTGCAGGTGTTTTCCATCAAGAGTTGCATGTATTTCTGCAAGTATTCTGTATGTTTTGTTTTGCTCAGCTGTTTCTTGCCTCTGCTATCTCCATATTATACCAAATAAATTGTTAGATTCCCAATAAAAATACACTACATGAAAGCAATAAAAAAGTTTAGCAGCATATGATCTAGAATTTTGCCAAGCAATTGAACTCATTAAGTAATAACAAAAACTCAACATATATGCTGGAACAGATGCATAAATCACAAGCTAGTGAAGATAAGGCCAAGCTCCATCTGCAAGTGTTGCCCATGCAGCAGAACAGGATGAACAACCATGACATAGCATTTAGAAACACTTTGAACCATTGAAACATGTGATGCATTTTTCCAGAACAATCTGCACTAGAAGTTTTCTGGTTTGTGTAGAAGGGACCACGGAAAGCATGAAACAAAACAAAACTGTCACAATTAAAAAGCTTCAGGCTAACAAACAAACAGCAGCCAAAGTTGGCGTCTTCAACTTCATTGTGTCCGAGCCAGATAATGTCATGTAGAGTATGAACAAAAATGCAGACCAAGGTGCAAAATTTTCACTCAACTAGCAGTATAGGCCGTGGTAGAAGCAAAATATAACACTGGAAGAAGGCAGTTGCAAGTTGCATCCTCAACAGATCTAAAAAGCAATGCAATACACAGACAAGACAAATTGACTAAAATATTAGTGTTATCTAAATAGACAGGTGATTGAAAACTTGTGTTTCTCGTCATGATATTCTGTTAAACTAAATGTGAATTCCAACAGCATATTACACAAGTTTAACTTAAGCATACCTGTTGAGTAAATCTGAGATTCTTTCATCCGAACCGAGGCTCCCTAAAGAGATCTGCATCATGATCTTAACCATAAAAAACTCCTGCAATTTGAGACTTTAGTGACCTCCAAATCAACAATGAGAATTTGCAACAACAGGGAAGTCTCAGTTGCCTTTGTTATCCCAAAGTTGCACAATGTGAGGAGTCCAGTTTGTGTTTATGCCATATCCATCTAAGAAGCTAAATCATATAAAAGAAATAAAAATTCCAAATGCAGAAATATGCTGTTGCCACAAATGCAAATACATGGCAACCTTTTTTTCATTTTATCAAGTATAATGAAATAAATCCAGCACAGAAACACCACCTCAACTCTTGAAGCATAAGCAGATTCTTCTCCAACCTTAAATAAATTTTCTTCCAAGGTTTCCCAAAGATGAAAATATGCCAAAAACCTAAGAGCAACTTTTCAAAAAAAAATTTCCAAGAGATGGAATTCAGCAGAGGATCTAAAGCCTCCTTTATCTTTGAAGATCATCAAACCAGTAACAAGCATCAAAACAAAGTTTTGGGGAAATCAGTGCTAGAAAGAGAACATGAGTGCAATTGAATGACATCTCCATCAGATCCACTGACTCCCAAACTCCCAAATACATATTCAAAGGATCACCATCACCAAGAGCATGCAAATTATACCACCATGCAAATAAGTTTGATAAACAATATCACATAACTGCAGATCCATGCTTTCTAGCATTTGAAGCTAGAGTTTGATCTTACCAAAATAAAATTAGAGAGTTTGGTTCACAAAAAAGTAAAAAATGATTCTTTTCTCTTAACAAGAAATATTTTAATATGCATGATCCTGAAATTCAAAATTAAAAGACAAGAAATGTGTTTTCCTCTAACAAGAATTTAAACATGCCATCATATGAAAATATCATACAATCCCCAACCATTCATGACGTCAGAAACAAATGAATGAAACCTAATTAAGTGGAACCTGCAGATGGAGTTCCATCATGAAAAAACTCCACAATGTACTGCTTCAAAGAACATACTGTCACATCAGCTATCCTATTTCTAAAGTAATTAGCAATACCAAGTGCATGACAATCTTACTTGTACCTTCATGAAGTGATGGCATCAATTTATATTTTCAACAAGAACCTCATTGTACATAATCATACCATCTATTTTATGACTCTCGAGTTTAAACTTATCTGTGTACAAGAGTCCAGGACTTACCTGTCCACCTTTCTAAATGTTTGTCATACAGCTGCATTGTGTACCTTTGTTAGATATCAGTCATCAGAAAACTTTGCACATTCTTTGGTTCTTCTATTTACATAAAGAATGCCAACATCCTCTGTGGCTTCAATTTCTGGATTATAATACAGTACAGAACAAAAAATATTTTCACATTTAACACCCATTCCTGAAGGCCGTCGAGACCTCATAAAATACCTATGTGGCACTTCAGTCCAGCCTTTTTGTCATGCAATTCTCTTGTTTCTTGGAAGCATAATCCATCTTAAGCAAACTGGATTTTGTATATGCTCATGACAAAAAAGTGTTATCACAAAGAATAAAGAACATTTTGTTATCTTCTGCATTTCATGAACAAATAAAGCTAAAAAATAGGAAGGCTCTTTATTAACATGCTAAGCCTGCTTAACCTAACATAGATAAAATCAACCTACTGAATGTTTTGAAAGATTCTAAAACTTACCGGCATGTTAGATCCAACTAAATACTAAATCAAAGTAAGGCTTCACAGGTTTTCGTTGCATCCTTGGCCTACATGATCCAACTTAGAGAGCACCATTTGATTTAATGTGTGAACCAACTTAGTCTCATTAGAAGAGTAAGACAAAGCAGTAGAGAGCAGCATCCTGTTGACTAGGAATTTTGGACCCACATCAAAACCACCTCCACACAGGACATTGACTGATTGAGTAGATTCAGTTGGGAAAGTTGCTCCATCCAAGCATTGAAGGGAGAGGCTAATGAACTTTACGATCATGTTTGCTCAACCCTGGCCATTGCATTATCTCAAACTACAGTTCATGGATTTTATATAAGATGTTATCAAAGGAAAAGGCTAACCAGTTAGAAAGTTCTATGATTTGTTGAAAGTACATGAAACAACTGTCATAGTATCACACTTGGTGACTTCTGCAATCGCACACATGCACAAGCAAATCTACTCTGCTACAGGAAATGTAAAGGTCTAACATGTTAAAACTTTATCTACAGTGCCAAATCACAAATCAACTAGCCCAATCAGTTGAAGCTAACTTGAAATTCTAATAGCCAGAAATGAACACAAGCAGAAAACGAAGCGAAAATCATCAAACAATAGGTATGAAGCAGATAAAAATACATAGCATCCATTGGACAACTAAACACCTTGTTTCACAGTTTTGCCATTAGCTGTTTCATTGCAATTCAAGCATTACAAGGTAGAATCCGTCATTTTTATAATGAAACAGCACGATTAACAAAGTAAAATTGAACACAAAAGCAATGCACCTCAATATGAGAGATTGAATTTCCAAGCCATCATCCTCCGAAAATGGAGTATAGCTAGACCAACGGGAAGCCAACCGCAAAATTATCCTAATTGCAAGCATCTATTAACTTATCCAGACAAAACGCCAAACAGGAATCTCCTTTCATCCAACATACAATGCTAAAAAATTTAGGGCAAAATCATGCCTCACAAACACATGGTCAGCACCGAAGTCATCGACACAATATTTTCTCAGATAAAACTAAAGTTAAAATTATGACTTAGAACAAACATATCACGTTTTCTCATGAAAAGTGAAGTCGGATTCCCACAAAAACCCATCGAAAGGAGCCACATTTCTTAGAGATCAACAACAACAACAACAAAGAAAGAAACAAATAGAACTTGCGGAACATCAGATCAGAAGGGGGCAAAAACTGAAGAAATACGAGGAAGTGTATACGAGATCGGATCAAATCGTGAGCTTGTTAGCGGCCACGGACGACTGCATTCTGCCTGGCTTCACCCTGTCTGCCGTGTCTGTACACCGGGTTAGAAGGGGAGGCGGGGGTACCGCGACTTCTCCGCCGGCGGTCTACGGCGGGAGCCAGCGCCTGCGAGGCCGGATCCCGCGAGGGGGCGGGGGGCCCAAGCCCTGGATCGGCATTGGCCGGAGCTCTGCGGGCTTGACCTTTTTGAGGAAAAAGCTCGGTTTTTCATTTGTTTTCTTAGGTCGGCGTTCCCGCTCTCACGCTCGTTGCTGTTGTAGTTGGGAGAATAGAAAGGAAATAAATAAGAGGGGAAAATTAATTATTAAGCAGGTAATTAAGATGTGCAGCGCGGTATTTAATTGCTTTGGTGGGTAACTTAATTGCGGCTTGTTAATGCGCAGCATGACTTCTCTTCTCTTCGTTCTATGCGTATGCATTACACTTTTTTTCCATTCAATTTTCTTTTTTAGTTATTATTTAATAATTTAAAAATATGAATCTGTCTGGATCGGGAGTATTGGATGAAAGACATCGTTTGATTCGAAAATTTAATATTTTTTTTATTAAAACTAATACTACAGTAATTTAAAATTCGAAAAAATATTTAATTTTTTTATAATAATTTAATTTAATAATAATATATAATAAATAATATTAATTTTATATGAAAAAAATTTTGAAAAATATTAATTCTGACGTTTCAAATCAAAAGATGCCTAATTGAAGTGTGTATGATCAAGCAAACGATTGAGTCATCGAGATGAGTCAATCAGATCAATATTTTTTATTAATCTCGCTAATTTTGCTGCTCACAACCTAAATATGTCTGGAGACATATTGTGGGTGTTCGAACCAAGAACAAATACGATATGAATATGATAACACGTGCAATGTTGCAGAGTAGTCATGCAAATCGGGGTGGCCACTAATTTCGCCTTTCAACTAAATATTTGATTCCAGCGCGTGACTTTCTCATCACACAACTCTTCGCTGGCCACCAAAAAAAAAAAAGAAAAAAGAAAAATATTTGATATTTTTTTGACAAAAAAAAAAAAGGGAAAGGCCAAAAAAAGGAAGTGTGATACGAAATTAGAAAATGGAAGAAAAAATGGGGACATGTACGCGACTCGGGCAGTTCCTCCGCGTGTTGGTCAGTGGGCGATACTTGATGAGCACGAGAAAATCGTGCGCTCCCCACGTGCTCTGTTTGAATTGTTTCGGCGGAATCCCCATCAGGGACTGTTTGAAGTGGCTCTATTTTTTCAATCGATTTAAATTTTTTTTTTAGCAATAATAAAAAAATAATTTTCTTTTGATATTTTGTTAAATAAAAATATTTTTAAAAATATAATTATTAATATATAAATTATTTTTTATTTTTTTTTTGCAAATGGGAATTTAAGAAATTGTATTATTATGATGTGTAAAATTATTAACATTATTATAATTTAAAATATTATTAATTTTATTTCCATAAATTAATTTAAATTAAAAATATAGAAGTAAAATTTGATTTATTTTTTACTTTTAAATTAAAAGTGATCAGAAATACATTGACTTTTAAAAAATTATTTCTAAATAATTAAATATTAAAAATAAACGGAGCTAATTTTATTTTAAATTGTTTTTTTTAATTATTTTTTAACAACCAAATAACTCCTTATGAATACACGGTACGTGGTGCGCTCAAGTCAAATCGGCGCTATTGGATCCGGCTGTGCATCCAAATCATGGTGATCTTCTGCTGAACTCGTCCGGATCAAAATCCCGACTGATTTGACTACAACCAACAGCACAACAAACAAACAACAATTGCTAACTGGATTGGCCCCAAAAAAATGGCCCAACAACATGACTCGACCTGGCTCGAACCAGTTTGGCCCTTGTGCTGTAGGACTCGTCAAGACGACGATTCCAGCGTTCGTGGGTCGACGAGATGGAAATTGTCCTGGAGAATACCAAACACGATCATTTATTATCGAACATTGTGCCAGAAGTTGACTCTGAGCGAGATGGAGGTCCGTCTTTGCCCTTTCGATTTAATCTCTTACGATAATAGTTTCTCTCGGAACAATTGAACCAAATTCTTTAATCGCAGTGATAATTACTTCAGAAAAGAAGGTAAAAAAGAAAAAATTACTTTGGAAGTTTCGCCGAATACTTTTCTTTTTTATATCCGGTCAACAGAGGCGGGCGGGAAAAAATACAAGGCGCCGGACTCGGATCGAGATTTTACACGAACCGTATTCCATCGGTACGTTGCGACCCCGGCCACCAATCCAGACCTCTGGATTCTGATCCAGCGGTCCTGATTCAACCGAAACCCTGGTTTTAATATGGACATGCTGATTATTGACCTTGCTCCTTACTGCCAAAAAAATTAAAGAACAAAAACGTCCGAAAAAATTATTTGTGAAAACTGATTAGTTGCCGTCATCCTCTGGTCTCATCCGCTCACACTCTGACGTTGTCTCTTACAACGAAAATTACAAAAACAGTGGAATTATTTCACTGTTCTTATGCACATTAATAAACTTTTTTTCACTGATGGATAGAAAGAAAAAAAAATAATTGTAGTTTTGGAGGAATTCAAAGTGGGTTTTGGCATTATTATATTGGAAGTTTTAGCTCCATTTATAAAAATATTTAGGTTATGATTTTAGCGATACTAATGGTGTTTAGTGTTTTAGAATTTCTTTTCTCCTGATAGTCAAAGAGAGAAGAGTTTTTGGAGAATTTTGGTGAATTTTAAGTTATATCTTAGTAAAATTTATTGGGTTTAAGTCATTGTTTATCTTCTTACAAGTTAGAAATCACCATCGTACCATTCTATGCACGAAGAGTTCCTTCATTATTGGGTGTTTCGAAGAGGATGCTCATATTTTGAGTTTGTCGATGTGTCATCTTGAAATTTGATTTTCAATGAGATTTGTTTGAAATGTATCATATCATATGAGCAGAAAGATGCTTGCGGTGATTCCCCGTGATATCAACTTTCACCGTATATCTGACATCTATTGTATTTTGAAAAAAAAATTGTGATTAAGAGAATTGTGAAAATCATGGATATCATAACAAAGGGCAACACATGCAACTCAAATTATATTTTCACTTGAAAAATATGATAAGTGAAATGAAATTTTTGTCTTACTTATGCTCTATTTTCTTTGGTATTTGTACATTTGAAAGTTTGTTATATTTTTATTTTATTTTCGAAAATACTTTGTGTGTGAGTTTTTGACAGTTTTATTGTATATATTTATGAGATTTTATATTTATGATAGTGTATTGAACTTATTTTTCAAATATACATATTTATACTTTAGTTTTCAATGTCATTTCTATATATAGTGTGTATATAAAGTGCATAGGGGTGAATTTGGCTCGTGGCTCGCGAGCAACTCAAACCAACTCCCGGAGTTTTAGCTTGAGAACTCGGTTAGTGTTAAGCAGGGGTAACTAGGTAAGTCTCGATTTTGTTCCCCCTAGTCCCAGGCCCGACTTCTAGCTTCAAAACCCGCAAGACCCTAGAGTTTGTGATCGTGATTTTGTGCCCCCACCCCCGATCTCCTCCGTTGACAACGACTGTCGCTTTGTGCCCCATTCAGCCCGATCTCCTCTACCGACCACTGCTCCACCACGAGGCCCCATCTCCTCCGTCGATCGTTTGCAGACGATCTCCTTCGCCAACCGTTCCCCCATCTCCTCCTCATCCCATTCAGCTTCATCTACCCCAACCCCAACCTGTCTACTTTGACTCCAACTCTGGTTGCAAGAAGAAGACGATGAGTTACCCAAAGAGCTCTACTCGTTGGAGCAACTTGCCAAGCTCGAGCCAATGTTTTCTGGGGTCAAGCCGAGCCAACCCAACCCCAGCTCGACTCAACTCAGCTCGTTTATACCCCTAAGAGTGCATAATCTTGGTTATTTTAGAATATCTTAAATATGTCAAGCAAGTATTTATGTTGTATTTGAAATAACTATATACGAGACAAATTAATTATTTTGAAGTAAAGTATTCATTTATGGGTTAAAATGATTATATATAAGTTTAGGACCTATATATATGTTGAAATAATTATATATGAATAAAGTATTTATATATAAATTAAAATGATTATATACAAGGTAAAATATTTATATATGGTTGAAATGATTATGTATAAAATAAAATATTTATATATAGGTTGAAATAATTATATATGAATTAAAATATTTATATATATGGAGATTTATCTACATTAATTTAAAAATATTTATTTCTATCGCAAACTGAACATATATATCTTGTTTAATTGAAATAATCAAAGTGTCAAACATTCGGCATCAAAAGGAGCTCTAATCATGTATGAAGATTTATCGTGACAAAATACAACATCGATTATAAATGCATGAGATAGTATCATATAGCATATTAGGTAGAAATTCTTGAACGTAGATCATTTCAAAGATGAATTTCAAAATTATGAAATCAAACACAAATTCGATTATGCCTTTGTTAAGACCGAACCAAGTAAGATGACGATACAATGTAACAACAAAAGTTTCTTATATCCAAAGTAGAGAATTAGGCACCTGTGACGTGGGTGATATAGGGAAATTAGTTATAATTAAAATATTGGTAATGTAGTTATCGTAATTGATATTCAGTAATGTCACTAATATATAAGATATTCTGATGTAATACATGTATCACTAATATATCATATGTATTTCATATTTTACTAATATGTTTCATATTTTGTTAATGTATTTGCAGTCATATTTATATATCAAAAGTTCTAATTATATATTGATATTTTTGTTTATATATTAAAAGACATGTTTATATTTTGAGATTCTATTTATATAACAGAAGATCTATTTATATATTGGTTACTGTGTTCATATATTGAAAATTCTATTATATCAAAGGATATATTTATATATTGAAAATTGTATTTATATATTAGAAAATATGTTTACATATTGACAGTTTAATTTATATATCAAAAAATATATTTGTATAATAGGAGATTATATTCATCTATTAAAAAATGTGTTTATATATCGAGAGACTCATTTGCATCTAGAGAGATTTGTTAATCTATCAGAATAGACACCTTTAAGATATATTACAAAACTCATATAAACACCAATCAATATAATTAAAAATAGTTAGCTCAATTTGGTAAACAAAAATAACAATGTCTACATTGGTTGTTGTGTTCTAGTAATGATGAGGTTTGTAGCTAAATTTAATAACCCACTTGTGTTGAATTTAACTCTTTTCTGAAAATTAGAAGACCCAATGATATACAAGTATTCTCTATCTTGAATTGGAAGCATTGTCTTCCAAATCTAAAGTCGCTCTTAATATGTAGGTTCATCCACACATATATAATCATTTTTGCCAAAATATAGATATTAAACTTCAACTAAATAATAGATATTATATTTTAATCAAATAATAAATAGATCATTCAATCTTGTTCTAATCAAAAATTTATCTACAATTGTTACATAATTAATGTTTACCTATAAAAATTTAGAAAACAAAAATCACCTTCCACCAAAATTTCATCAAATTATTCTAATTAATAGCTTCATATATAGCTTTTACATAGATTATACAATTAGATAAGTGATTTTTACAATCAATTGAATAAAATTCAATTTCTCATGCCGATCAATTATACGGAAATCACCGACAAGAGGAAGGAGAGCTAGGAATCTTCTTCTTTCTCAGAAGACACGACTATAGCGAAATTAAGACATCAAATCAAATCCAAAAAAATCATAAACCAAAACAAATAATCAAATCGTCAATCAATATATAAATATTATATTTCATTAAATAATAACTAAATCATATGAGATGAACAAGTTAAATAAGCTCCTAGGAAGAACATCTTCATTCACTCCAAAATTATTATAGAATATTTTCATTTAATCCAAAATGAAAATAAAATAGGAAAAAAACACTCATTAACGGAAAAATATCCAATTCTATCACAACTCACAAATCCTAACTGATAAATAATTCAAATAATTTAAAATTAGATTTCAACATCTCCTCTTATACTCATCATGGAAAAGGTAAAGAGGTGAGTACAAGTAAGAATTTTTTATATATCACCTCTTGAAAAATAGTTAAACTATGTACAACACTCTTTCTTTTGTATAATTATGTATAATTCACTCGTTTAATTGTTAACAAGGTTTCAAATCCCTAAATTAAAAAAATTATTTTTTACAAAAAGTATAAACTATATATTTTCTAATGGCAATAATCAAAAGACTAAAATACTCCTTTTATAGTCGTTAAAAAATTTCATAAATACAAAAAAATTAGAAAAGAATAAAATAAAATTTAGAAAAATTTTCTAAGCAACAAGTATAAACTATATACTAGACATTTTATTTTTTAATTTAATTATAATTATTTTTTTTTCATATTAGTTGGATTTGAAGGACCTGAAATAAAAAAATTAGATAATTATGCATAATTTAATTATTTTTTGAGAATTATATTTAAAAAATTATATGAGATTAAATTATTATTCTTGTATAGTATAGTGAAGATACGGACGGTTAAAATCTAATGCGCTGGGTAAGATGTAGCGACCGGATTTCTATTGGTGGGTGAAGACTCTCCGAATTGTTAGTCCAGATGGCACAGGAGAAGAGTTGACTGAGCAAGACCAAAGTTGTTGGCTTGTGCGTCTGTTATAGGCCAACAAGTCAAGCGTGGCGGGCGAGGGCGGCGGGGGAGCCGTGTCTTTGAATGGAGGATGATATTTCCATCTCTCAATTCCTTCTCTTTTAAAAATATCGAATAATTCAATAATTTTTTTTAAAAAAAAAAACAAAATAACACACAAGATCATAATCACAGTATTCAATAATTTTTTAAAAATATCGAATACTTCGCGATTTGCCAAATTATTCATTAGTTTGTGTTTATCATTTGATACTTGGCCCCGTTTGTTATATTGGCTCTTCGAAGTCTTCACATTCTGATGCAAATATTATATTTATTTTAAATAATATAACAAAGGAAAAAATAAATAAATCCGGCTTCTTTAAAGACGAAACGGGTCCTTTAGAAAAACTAGCGACACGTTTCTCTGATTTTTGATTTCTTTTTAGAACTATCAAATCTAATTTGCTTTTTAACATCAAATTATTACAAAATTATTTTTTTAAAAAAAATGATATTGATATTCCACTAGTCCAATTAACAATTAAACGTTAAAAAAAATAAATTAATTATTTTTTATTAGTTAAATTATTTCTTAATTAGACTATCCTAAATTATCCATTACCAAAATACACGCTTAAAACTTACCTCTGGAGTTCAGAGTTCTTGTGTTACAACCCCATGCACATCGCACGGAGGCACAATGTAAGCATTGACTAATGCACGTGCGACGATGAAAGGTTGACGGCCAAACGAAAGAGCATCACGGCGGCTATCTAGAAACTCGGCCAACCTGGAGCCTCAGTAGCCTCATCTCGGTAAACAAGCACTGAAGAGCTACCATCATTTGTCCGCGTTTCTCCAACAACGATCAACGACTCCTTATTACTTTGCCCATCGTCCCCACTACGAACCCATCAATCATTTTGTCGTATAAGTCCGCGTATCCATCAAAACATAGTCTACACGACCGTTCCACATACACACGGACATCATACACAATACTTCTAGAAAAAAAAATAAATAAAAAAAAATCAGGATACGGTTGCAACACCTGCAATCCAAACTAGATGTGTAAAGAAGGCGACGTTCTGATGGTCAGATTGTCGCACATGTGCCCGTGGCTAATTTGGACCCTCCACCTGATTACATACACTGTTGCCGCAGACTGAATTCATACAAGGTAAAAACAGTTTCGTCTGGAGACAAAATCGCAAGAAACTTGTTCATCTGAACGAACCATCGACCAAATTCTCCAAAATCCATAAAGTTTGCTCAAGATTTGCTGAATTGCCTGACAACCATACAATTATGCGAAGTAGGGGATTCATGTTCGTTCCGTTGACCCAACTGAGTCTTCTTATACTTCCAGAAGGCAACGAGTGCACCCAACCCCCCCGCGAAAAGTATCGTCAAAGATGCTCCCTTGACCCAGAAATTGAGGTCCAAAAACCAATATACCAAACCCTACCATTAATATATATCAACCATTTCTTTACCTTCGGCAGCTCTTCCTGGTGCTCTCCAATGGCCGCCAAAGCCTGTGTCATCCTCCTCCTCACCATCCTGACAATCTCATCTTTATCTTCAAAATCATCATCCCAAACACCAGAGAAAGAGAAGCAGATCTTGCTGGAAATCAAGAACTCCTTTGGCAACCCTACTTCACTCCAATCCTGGGCCAACAACTCGGCGTTGCCGCACTGCAACTGGATTGGTATCCGATGCTCCGGCAATGGCTTTGTCACGGCTATCTCTCTCTCCAACCAAAACATATCCGAACCAATCCCTGCTGCAATCTGCAGACTGAAGAACCTCTCCTACGTTGACCTCTCCTACAACAACATCCCCGGAGGCTTCCCGATTGCCTTATACAACTGCTTCAACCTACATTATCTGGACATCTCCCAGAACTACTTTGTCGGCACAATTCCTGTTGATGTTGACCGCATGCCTGCAGGTCTCACGTACCTTGGCCTGTCGGCAAACAACTTCTCCGGCGATATCCCTTCTGCCTTGGGCCGGTTGCCAAGTTTACAGTCCTTGCTTCTTGATAACAATCTCTTCAATGGTTCTGTTCCAGCTGAGCTCGGGAACATCTCGACCCTAGAGAATCTCTGGCTTGCAAGCAACCCGTTTGCTCCGGCCACCATCCCGCGGGCGTTCGGTGACCTGACGAAACTCATTTTTCTTTGGATGAGCAACAATAATCTCATTGGCAAGATACCAGACTCTTTCAGCAAACTTGCTGAGCTCCAGCAGTTGGATCTCTCCATG
This sequence comes from Trichopus zeylanicus subsp. travancoricus, assembly GCA_005019695.1. Lineage (NCBI taxonomy): Eukaryota > Viridiplantae > Streptophyta > Magnoliopsida > Dioscoreales > Dioscoreaceae > Trichopus > Trichopus zeylanicus. The sequence goes on from RXID01021561.1 coordinate 42,590, forward strand.
AACACGCTCACTGGTCAGATCCCCGTCGGCATCTGGATGCTACCAAAGCTGCAAAAACTGTACTTGTATGCAAACAAACTATCCGGCACGATAAATGGGACTGTTGGAGCTCAGGATCTCACCCAAATCGATATATCAATAAACAACCTCTCCGGGCCGATACCTGAAGACTTTGGAAAGCTCATGGGGCTTCAAGGGCTCGCCATGTACTACAACAGCTTCTCCGGGGAGATCCCAGAGAGCATTTGGCTTCTACCATCATTGGCTGACATCCGGCTCTTCAACAACAAGCTCACTGGAGTCTTGCCACCACGATTAGGAAAGCAGCCAAATTTATGGAACATCGATATCAGCAATAACCAAATCTCCGGCAAGCTGCCAGAGACGCTATGCGCCTCGAAGTCTCTTAAATCGCTGGTGGTATTCAGCAACAATCTCTCCGGGAAGCTGCCGGAATCCCTTGGCAGTTGCCCCAAGTTGGATAACATTATGATTCAAAACAATAGCTTCACCGGCGACGTGCCTGCTGGAATCTGGTTGGCCGTGAATCTGACGACAGTGATCATGAACGACAACGCTCTCACCGGTGTGCTTCCTGACAAGCTTCCTTGGAATCTCTCCAGGCTTAATATCGGCAACAATAAATTCTCCGGGGCGATACCTTCTCAGGCCAGAAACCTCAAGATTTTCGAAGCGGCCAACAACCAGTTCTCCGGTAAGATCCCGGCGGATGTCTCCCAGATCTCAGGCGTTCAGACCCTGACTCTCGGAGGGAACCAGATCTCTGGTGAGATACCGGAGGAGATCTCGTCTCTCACGCATCTCAACGTTCTCGATTTGAGCGGTAACCAGCTCAACGGGAGCATTCCGGCGTCGATCGGGTCACTGCCGGTGTTGACCACTCTGGATCTCTCCAGCAACGAGCTCACCGGCGTCATCCCGCCTGAGTTGGGGGATCTGAAGCTGAATTTCCTCAACCTGTCATCCAACCAGCTCTCCGGTGAGGTCCCGGTGCCGCTCCAGAACAGGGCCTACGACCGGAGCTTCCTCGCCAACCCCGGCGTCTGCTCCTCCTCCGCCATCCTTGACCTCAGCGTGTGCGGGGCCAAATCCAACGGCCGGGATCACATCGCGGTGGCCTTCATCCTCTTGATCGTCTTCGGTGGGCTCGGAGTATTGGTCCTGGCAACGATGTTGATCGTGATGGTGAGGGACTACCGGAGAAGAATGGATGGCACAGATCTTGCCGTTTGGAAGTTGACCTCCTTCCAGAGGTTCGATTTCAACGAGGCGAACATCCTGCAGGGGCTCACGGAGGAGAACCTCATTGGGAGTGGCGGCAGCGGGAAGGTGTACAGGATCGTCGTCGGGAACCGCACCGGAGACGTGGTGGCCGTCAAGAAGATTTGGAATCGGAAGAAAACGGATTCAAAGCTGGTAAAGGAGTTCCTGGCGGAAGTGGAGATTCTGGCCTCAATCCATCATGCCAACATAGTCAAGCTCATCTGCTGCATTTCTAATCCCGATTCCAAACTACTAGTCTATGAGTACATGGAGAATGGGAGCTTGGACAGATGGCTACATGACTGCCGGAGGGCGGAAGGCCCGCCTTCGCCTCACAGAGTATATGTGGCACTAGACTGGCCGATGAGGATGGCAATTGCAATTGGTGCCGCGCGGGGGCTTTGCTACATGCACCATGACTGCAAACCGCCGGTGATACACCGGGACATTAAGTCGAGCAACATTCTTCTTGATGCAGAGTTTGGGGTGAAGATTGCTGATTTCGGACTGGCAAGAATGCTGGCAAATGCTGGCGAGCCGGAGGCTGTGTCGGCTGTGGCTGGCTCCTTCGGATACATGGCTCCAGGTGAGAACAATTTGAAGCTGCACAGATGATAAAAATGTTAGTTTGGCAACCTCATTCCCTAATGACTTCATTTTCACTGGAGCTTGCAGAGTGTGCATACTCAAGGAAGGTGAGTGAGAAAATTGATGTGTATAGTTTTGGAGTTGTGTTGCTGGAGCTTACCACTGGCCGGGAGGCACACGATGGTGGCGATCATGGGTCGCTTGCAGATTGGGCGTGGCGCCACTTCCAAGATGGCGGCAATGTGATGGGAGCCGTAGATGAGGAGATACGAGACCCTGCTTACTCGGAAGAGATGGAGACGGTCCTCAGACTGGGGATCATCTGCACGGGCGCACTGCCTTCAAGCCGGCCGACAATGAAGGAAGTGCTGCAAGTCTTGCTACGATGTGATAAAGCAGCTGTTGCTGGAGACAAGACTCCTAAGGAGTTTGATGTAGTTCCCCTCATGCAGACAAGGAAAGGGAGACGGAGTAAAAGACTATCAAATGCCAACCAAGCTGATGACAGTTTTGATTGTAACGTGTGACCCTTAGGTTCAATGACACCAGAACTAGGGCTCAATGTCTGTAAGATGAGAAACCAGGGGGCGTGTGATCCTACACGAGCACTGTATAGTAGTAACTAAGATGGTAGTGAGATTATTCTGCAGTATTAAATGTCAGAATGTATACTATTTTTTGACTAATTATAGAAATAAGACCTCAGAATAAGCCATCCTGTATGAAATCGAATCTTCATTAATACCCATTGGAAGGATATGCACTAGCTTCCTGAGATTCAAAGAATTATGTTGGGAGCTGAAGAACATTAATAAACCAATCAGCAAAAGTATCGAGGCAAATTCCATTTCGAACAGGAAAATTGAAACTTAAATCAAGCTTCAGAACGATCAGAAATGTGCATGTTATTACACAAAGTTGAGATACAGAAGGCACTGACAACTGGTTAACCTAGCTAGGCAGAGATTGTGGCTGCTTGTTTGCATAAGAACCGTCATATGATCTTGTACGAAAGGGAAAAATAAACAAGACCTTCCATTTTCATTCAGTGAGTGTGGCAAGATCCTTTCTCAATAGAAGGGGAAAAATAAACAAGACCTTCCATTTTCATTCACTGAGAGTGGTAAGATCCTTTGTCAATAGAAAATGCCCAAAGCTGCATCAATGTATTGTGCCATAGTTCCCATGTATAAAAGGAAGCGACATAAAATTTTCTGTATTTCACCTGTGTCAGACATTTGAAACTTGTCATTTAAATCCAATCTGGAAATATAGAATTCATCAAATTCCCTGTTTATGGATATATGAGTACAAGCTTGAAGTCCAAGTCACATTTTATGCTTCATGAAGTTTGTAATGAGACTACTTGAGTATATTAATTTTAAATAAAAGAACATAAACTATACAATTCTTTGGCATGAACCAAAATCCAAAACAATGTGGCACATAGCAGGTCAATTGAGCAAATAAAATTGATGAAAGCTAATTTGAAACTCAAGAGGTACCAGTTACACAGAATAAATCTAGTCCAGTAGTAATGTTACACCACAAAATAGAAGCAGATGCTTTAATAGTCAATACTTCAACTCATCCAAAATTTCTGAAAAAATGCAGATCATATATAATAAATGGGGATGCGACTATCTGAATAGGTCAGCCTGAGTAGGAACTACAGGGACAAGATAGTTGCCAAAAGGTGAATCAAAGCTTCTATAATTTCCAAGACACCCTTCTTCTTGTGCCTGTGTCACTGCAAATTTCTTGGCTTGCTGAATCTTGAAGTCGATTCTCCCTATATGCCCCTCTGGTATCTTCACATTGTGGTAGAATTAGATATATGGGAATGCATAGAAAGGACATGTAATTATTGGAAAGAAGATGCAAACAAAGCTACATACAGAAGTTGTTGCTTTATCAATAACAGCCGATATAGAGACATCCTTGGGACACGAAAACATAAAGATGAAAAGTAGCAAAAATCAAAGCAAACGTGAAGGGTAGAAACTAGTTTGATGCCAACATATTATGCAATCTACAAATATTTAGGAGATGCAAGCTCAAAAAAATACAAATATCTTGGAATTATGGCATCACAAGTTCAAAGAACAAAGAAAGACAAAGGCCCAAAATTTTGGCCATATTCTGCAAGTCATGCGTTTCAACAGAAAAAACTCATTAATGAGTTTGTTTCCAAAGGGATCAGCTTTACCATGACATTTCTCCGCTTCACATTTATGTCTATTTGAAAAGTTGAATAGAAATATAAAGCACACTAAATGACATGATATGTTGGCTTTATGGTATTTCGAATCCGGATTTTCTGAATAGTCTTAATTATATTAAGAAGTTATTTAGTGGACATCATCCTTATATAGATTTATCTTCTACTAGAAGACTTAAATTAGTAAAAGTCTTATTTGAGTCAGTCTTCTACTTTGACTCAAACATCATTAGGCCATATCTATAAATACACCATTGATGTAAAGATTTCAATATAGAGTGAGAGAGAGAGAAATATAAATCAATACTCTCAATACGTCTTATGACGGTTAGGCTACTTAGTCTTTTGTGAGAGTTGGTAATATTGGAGTTTTGTCTCCATCGTTGTAATCTTCTCTTTTCTTTTCTCATTAATACAATATCCTCTAGATCGTTTTCGCCACATATATCTCTTGTCTGCTATTTTTTCTCATTTTCTATTCCTCTATATCGTAAATTGTGGTCGACATCGATATTTTCCGCAACAATGATATGCATCTTTTAATATCAGATAGATTTCTATAAAGCAGAAAATCACTGAAAGTTAGCTATTTCCTGTAAGTTACAAGCAGAACTTGATTATAGAAAACCTTAAAATAGGAACCTACAGTTTTAATCAGCTCAAAGACAAATTCTATCAGCAGACATCTAACAAAAGCAACACAATAAATTCCAATTTCTTCCAAACAAGATCACACAATGTCCGAAACTAGGTGATCATCTTATCAACATATGTTCAATGTTTTCTTATCTAACAAGAAATAATAACCAATAACAGTTGATGCGTCTAGTATCCAGAGAACCATAGGATTTTATCTGCAAGACCATTAAGTCATTACTCTTCATATCAAAACCCGAAATACTTATTCCTACATGATGCATCTAATGGTTGCAGAGCATCATATACAATTTCCTCACCTGATTCTACAATCTATTAATTCTAAATTTACAAAATTGAATAGCATGAAAATAGTTTCTACCTATGAACCATCTTCCATGAATTAAAACTCTGCCATAAGCTTTTCCCTGCATACACCTAATGAATTTATTCTTTTTAAGTCAAACCTAACAATCAGCTACCATACTGCAATACATTGTCCAAAATTCTCCTGCACAAAACCTCAAGTGCAAACACGATTAAAAATAAAAATCATCTGACAATTTTCCATCCGCAACCAAATTCAAAGAATTTCTACAAACCAACAAACTCAATTGTTAGCCTATCTCCTTCGAACCCGATATAGGATTTCCGAGCAAAAAACCAAGTAAGAAAGGGTCTCCAGTGACGCCAAAGAGATCGGAATCACAAAATTTATGCATGCATAGAAGATATCTCAAGATAAATCACAAGAAAACGCGGAAACAAAAGAGGATTCAAAAGAGAGAAGTACTCTTGGTGCTCGATCTTTCTTTTCTTCTGCAGGGACGCCATGCTACGCTTCTCCGCTCGGCGACCTTTTGATCCGAGTGGAGTCTGAGGCACCAGTGAAAAGCGATCTTAAAAGTTAAAACCGGTGCCAGCCTGCCAAGTCTGCGATCATAACCTAATTCTTATTTCGAGGCAGGTTAAACTGACCCTTTAGACCTCCATACAAACTAACATTAATTGTTAAATAATCGTTAAATTATATTTACATTTAGTGTCTGCCTATTTTATTTAATTAATAATAATTGTCGTTTAAACGTTTATACATATTGAACACAATTATTTACACATTTAGTGACTATTGACATTAATTGTCAAGCAATCATTCAATTACATATTTGTAAGTTTATAATTTAATATCATTTGTCTATTTTATTTCTCAACAATAATTTACTTTTACCTGGATGCCCATACAAACAGAAAACTCATTTAAACGTTTAGTGATTTCTAATATTAATTGTTAAGCGGTTGCTTAACTACGCTTATATTGAGTAATATTTGAAAACTTATTGTCGAACTATTTAGATATTTTGCGATTACTAATATTTGTTTAACAGTTGTATGGTTACTGATATTTAAAAATCTATTAATGACTACCGACATTGGTTGTTAAATAGACACCTATATTTAGTTATATTTAAAAGTTTAATAGTCAATATTGAAATTGATTATTAAATCACCATTTAACACCTATGTTTAGCGATATTTACAATTTTATGGCTTAACACTATGCCTATTTTATTTTGTTTGTTTATATTTCTTATCCAACGACAGGTGCGAACTTGTCTGAAGCCGCGGCGAAGGCTCATCTAGAAATAACTCGGAATATCAAACGCATTCCAAGATTCCAAGACCCTGCCAAGTCACTTTTTTGATAGCCACAATTCAAAACAATGCAAACCACCATTGGAAATAAGAGCCGACGACACATAGGCCTATAAAAGAAAGGTCTACTTTGACAGGTTTCGCATTACAATGCAACACAAGCATCTGAACACGACTAGAAAACTGAAACACTGTTCAAGCCCTAGAAATAGATATAAGCATAAACAATACAAGCATTTATCCTACACTGAGAACCAATCCATATGCCTATCAAACAAGTCTTTGTACATCTTTTGATTCCTTGCAAACAACTCCCACTTCAGTACTGACATGCAAGAACCGAAGCTCCAGCCATTGATTTTCAGTTTGTTGTGATGCTGCTGGGTTTGTCCTTGCAACCAATATGCCAACTGCAACTTAAAGAAGAGTCCAGTAAACATACCTCAGGGTGGCGGGAGTGGTTCCTCAATTCTCCAGTTCAAGATATGGCAGCCTTCAACTTTAGTCCTCATGCAATTGATGTCAAACTCAACCTGCCAGAGGTATAATAAAAAAACCAACCAAGCAGGATAATATAAAGAAAACATGGCATCAAACAATGGTATACTTCTAATGAAAAAAGTCAGCCTACAATATCGGGTACATAAAGACATGCCTCATCATTGGTTTCCGGACAGATTTTGAATTTGCTGCACCTCACACTTCAGAGTCATCTCAAGTGCAATACTTGGCTTTACAGACTGAAAAATGTAAAGGGCAGGCTGAAAAATTAAGATGCAAAACCTCTAGCTCCTGTGCCAAGTCATTTTGCAATGTTCCTCCTTTCAAGTATTCCTTCCCTCGAACAACCTCTAGATCACTCCCATGTGCATTTAGCTGTAAATCTTCCTGTTTTTCACTTCCTTTAAGGCTCTCGCTGTTCTCACTGATATCTCTGTTCCATTCTGATATTAGCTCATTACAAAAGCTGACCCTACTAGCACAAACACCACCCCCATTTCTAATATTGTCATGGGACACACCCCCTGAACATTGACAGATGCCATTGGAGAATAACCGTCCCTGCCCGCTTTGGCTAATAGAACAATGACTCGAGTGTTCTTAAGGGCATTCACAGTCATAAGTTTTTCTCCCGAGCAAACTGCTAGGCACTGTCTGATGGGTTATGCTACTACCAAGTGAAGAGTCCAATTTATTCTCAAAATCCGGCCTTACACTCGGAAAGGCACCTGACCCACTGCTGCCAAATTCAGGCAAAGATAATTTTTGTCCATTTGGACTAACAGATGCTCTTTTACCAGCTTTGGATGGTCTGATATCATCTTCTGGAGCATTATTAACTCTCTTTAAGTGTTTTTCCCCAACACAACTACCACAAGCATTTTGATCAACCTGCTGCTGACTTGTACTCCTTGACATCCTTGATCGCTTATATCCCTCAGGAAATACATAGGCAGGAATCTGCTTTTTACGAACATGGCAAACATAAATTTCCATGCCAGGTTTCCAGTACATATACAGGTTCACAGAATGCTTGAATTCTTCAACTGTTGCCCGAATGTCAAACTGCTGGTCTTCTTGTGTCCTAATCCCTGGTTTCCTTTGCAACCCCATAAAAAAAACACAATGTGAGCAATCTTTGAAAGAGTCAACATACTCATTGGGATAAGGATGGCACTGCAACATGCCATACGTCACACCGGCAAATTTCTACCCTGAAATTTCACCCGTGATGGCGCCAAGGTTCGCCCACCTCAGCCCGCCAAACTCGCACAAGCCCACAAGAGTATAGAGGAGAAGAGAAGTACAGCAACCTTGCCAACCTTTTATTGCTCACATAAAATGAAATACAACTCTTAACACGGAGTGACACTACAAGTCTCTCTACCTGTGTGTATTCAACTCAATAGACCCCCTAGTCTATTTATAGTACACATATTTGGCTGTGAGTAACTGCTGGAGATCATGGAGAACATGTTCTACAATGTTCTCCCTGCAGTTCAACCGCTGGAGGCTATGTTCTCCTGGCAGTTAATTGACTGTCTAGGCTGCTACCACCTATCCCACAAGCCCTCAATTGCCTCTTTACTGGCCATGTGTCCCTTGACAGTTGCAGCTCCGGTTCTCCAGCCTGCAGCCACGTGTCTTCAGCCTGCGACGCCAAGTGTTCAAGCTGTTCACATGCTCCTGCAGCTCACTTTAGCCAACCTGTCCCACTGTTCGCTCTGCAGGACTGTTTGGGCTGTTCGGGTCTCCATCCGAACATGTCGTGACTCGTCACTTGCTGCTATGTGTGCTGCCCATGTACACATATGTTGGAGACAGTCCGTCGCCTCGCATGATCATGCGCTCCCTCGCATGATACTCCTCGTAGTGGCACCGACCACCACAGTTAGTTGTTTGCTTGTATGTGTGCTGCCCGTGCACACCTACGCTGGAGGCACTCCATTGCCTCTGAGATCATGAGGTCCGTTATATGATCTCGTTGTAGTGGCACCTACCACTCACAACGGGTGTAACAAACCACCCCCACCAGGAGAGTCCGATGTCCTCGTCGGAGTAGAGTCCATGTACTCCTTGATTTGTTTCTCGAACTGCCCAGTGTAGAGTCCCGCTCCCACGTGGCATCGGCCTCGCTGCCGCCTTTCCACTTCACAAGAAAATCAGTCCGTCGATTCTTCTTGCTTTACCCCATAGTCCGGTGTGCAAGAATTTTTTCGACCTCCTTGTCGAACTACTTTCGAACTACTGGTGGAGCTCTCCTTACTTGCTGTCTATCTCCAAGCAAGTCCCTGTTGAAAGATTTGAGAAAACTTACATGGAACGTTGGGTGTACCTTCAGCCTATCGGGTAGCTTCAACTGGTAAGCAACCTGCCCGACTTTCTTCATCACCTCGAAGGGACTGTCATACCTTGGTACTAACCCATGATGAATGGTCTTGCTGCTGATTTTCTTCCATATCTGTGGAGTGAGTTTCAACAGCACCATATCCCCGACCTGGAACTTCAATGAACGCCTTCGTTCATCCGCATACCTCTTCATGCGTTTTGCTGCTTTGCGCAAGCTGTCCCGAGCTTGTTCTATCAGCTCCACCTCCTCCTTGGCGAAGCGATATGCAGCAGGGCACTTTCCTTGGTCCGTCGATTGAGCCAACTCAAGAGGAGTGAGAGGCTGCTGTCCCATGACAAGCTCTGCAGGACTCATTCCTGTAGCCGACGACCTGTGGATGTTATAACAAAATTGGGCTATGTCCAACAGCTCCAACCAATTCTGCTGGCTGGCCGTCATAATGCCTTAAGTAGTCCTCCACCAAGGCATTGATGCGCTCCGTTTGGCCATCCGTCTGCGGGTGATTAGCCGTAGATAACTTCAACTCTGAACCCATCGAGTGCTGTCCAGAACCTGCCCATGAATCGAGCATCTCGATCACTCACAATGTCTTTCAGGACACCGAAGTGCTTCACCACATGTTTGTAGAACAGCTCAGCTGCTACCTCTGCTGGACATCCATGTGGTGTTGGTATGAACACCGCATACTTCGAGAGTCGGTCGACGACGACTAGCACTGAGCTCATCTCATCCACTTTGGGAAAGCCCGAAACAAAGTCCATGGAAATGGACTACCACGGCTTCTCCGGAATAGGCAGGGGTTGCAACAGCCCTGCCTATTTCTTCCTCTCCGTCTTGTCAAGCTGGCACACAAGACAAGTCTTGATGTACATCTCGACGTCTTCCCCCATTTTTGGCCAATAGTATGACCTGGACAAGAGTGCCATCATTCTTTGCCCTCCAGGATGTCCTGCCCACTGAGGATCGTGAGTCTCTCGCAGCAGCTCACGCCTCAGCCCTCCCGCCTTCAGGATGTACAACCTGTTGCCTCTAACATACAACAAGTTATCTTCAAGCCAATAACGCTTAATTACCCCTTCACGTACCTCTCCCCTGAGTTGGACGTATTCTAGGTCTGCGTCGGCTTACTCTTTAACCCTCTCCGGCAGGGTTGACTGCACTGTGGACAGCACAGCTACGTAACATTGCACCTCCCTTCGGCTCAATGCATCCGCGACTTGATTCTGTCGTCCAGGCTTGTGCTCCCACATGAAATCAAACTCAGCCAAGAACTCCTGCCACCGAGCTTGTTTGGGGGTCAATTTCTTTTGGGTTTTGAAGTAGGTGTTCACAACATTATCTGTTACAACCCTGAACTTCGTTCCCAATAGATAATGCATTCAGGTGTCCAAGCAGTGCACCACTGCTGTCATTTCCTTTTTATGTGTGGTGTAACGTTGCTCCGCATCCTTGAGCTTGTAGCTCTCAAACGCCACTGGGTGTCCTTCCTGAACAAAAACTCCCCCAAGAGCACGATCTGAGGCATCCGTATGTACCTCAAATGGAAGCTCGAAGTCAGGCAATCGCAGCACCGGTTCTGTTGACACTGCTGCCTTCAGCTGGTTAAACGCCACTTGGCATGAGTCCGTCCATGCCCATTTTCGATCCTTCCTCAGCAAGTCAGTCAGGGGATTCACTTTCCTTGAATAACCTTGAATGAATCTTCTATAGTAGTTAGCCAAACCGAGAAAAGAACGAAGATCTGATACCTTTGTTGGGGCTGCCCAATCGATGATTGCCTGAATCTTCCTCTCATCCATTTGTATCTGTCCTTTGCTCACCCTGTGTCCAAGGAACCTGATTTCCTTCCGACAGAACTCGCACTTCTCCTTCTTGACGAAGAGCTTGTATTCTCTAAGCCGAGAGAATACCTTACTGAGGTGGTCGACGTGGTCTGCCAACGTCTCCGAGTAGATGACAATGTCATCCAAGTACATCACCACGAATCGATCCAAGAACTCATACAATACTTCATTCATCAAGTTGCAAAAGATTGCTGGAGCATTTGTCAATCCAAAAGGCATGACTAGGAACTCAAATGAGTCATACCTCGTGACACATGTCGTCTTTGACTCATCTCCCTCAGCAATCCGGACTTGCCAATACCCCGATCGCAAGTCCAACTTGGTGAAGTATGTCGCCTTGGCCAATCGATCAAACAAGTCACCTGCATTCGGCACCGGGTACTTGTTTTTGATAGTCACCTTATTTAGTGTCCGATAGTCCACGCACATCCGAAGTGAACCATCTTGTTTCCGCTGAAACAACACCGGGGCACCATACGGGGCTTTCGACGGTTGGATCAGTCCCGCATCCAACAGTTCGTTGAGCTGCTTCCTCAGCTCCAAAAGCTCCGCATTCGCCAAACGATAAGGGGCCTGAGCTGGAGGTTTAGCACCGGGCTCCAGCTCAATCTTGTGGTCAACTGCCCGCCGAGGGGGAAGTTCGTTGGGCAATTTTGGTGGCATCACGTCCGCGTAATTCACCAGGATAATTGCAACATCATCAGGTACCTCCACGACCTGATCCGGTTGTATCTCAATCAATGCTGCAACATAGGTGGTCTGCCCCTCTTGAGACCTGCTTTCAGCTGTTGGGGAGACTGCATACCCACTACTGCAGTTTTCCCTCCATACGCTGTCTGTATAAAGCATGGTGATTCCTCCACAGAAATCAGCATACCTGATAAGTGAGGCACCAAGCTAACCTTAGCTTGGACGAAGAAGTCTATCCCCAAGATAAACTCAAACTCGTCGAACGCCGAGACTGTCACACCGATCTCTCCCTCCCAAGCTCCAACTTTGAGGGTTGCGCTGGCCATTCCATGAATTGGAGTTGGCCCAGAGTTTACCGCCTTCACTTTCCATGAACTTGGTTGCACCTGCAAACCAAATTCACTCACCAATTTATGGGAGAAGAAGTTGATGGTCGCTCCTGTGTCCAGCATAGCCAAAACAGGCCTCCCATTTAGTAGCACCAATGCATACATAAACCCTTTGCAAGGCGGCTGCCTTTCTGCCGTCATTGAGTTGAGTAGCTGCAATGGATTCATGCGTGGTGTTGCCGCCGCACCACGTCCTTCTTCCTCAGATTCCCTGAGAGTTAGAGCATATAGCTTTTCCCTCCTTGGACATTCCCTTGCCCGATGAGGACCATTGCATATAAAATAGCCCTGCTCTCTGTTGTTGGGCTGCAACTTGGACTGGCTTGGTTCCGCAACCTTCTTGCCCTTTCCCTCGGGCTTCTTGCCATCCTTATATGCACGCCCCATCTTCCTTCCCTCCGTGGCCATTTTGGCGGTTGTCGTTAGCTTGAAATCCACCAAGCCTTCCGCAGAAGCAATTGCCGAAGAAAGATCCCTCACTCCTTACCGTCGGAGTTCAGCTTGAGCCCACGGCTGCAAGCCAAAAAGAAAGTTGTACAACTTGTCCTCCTCGGACATGTTGGTGATGTCGAGAATGAGGGAGCTGAATTCCCTCACATACTCCCTTATGGTCCCCGAATGTCGCAGCTTCTTCAGGGATTCTCGCACAACCCACCCTATGTTGCACGGAAGGAACTGCTCCTTTAGTTCCTTCTTGAGGATCTCCCAATCCTCCAGCTGAGCTCTCCCAGCTCGAGCATTCTCCGATGCTCTGGTACGCCACCATAATTTGGCATCTCCACTCAAGTACATGCTGGTGATGGTGACTTTCTCCCGTTCCAGAATGTGAGCAGTCTTGAAGTACTGCTCCATATCCCATAAGAAGTTCTCCAACTCCTTTGCATTCCTGCAGCCATTAAAGGAATAGGGTTCTGGAACTCTTACCTTTGAAGGAACTGCCTTCAACAATGAAGTTTGCCACCGCTCTCTTCACCACCATCAAGTCCTACTCCAAGGACTTTAGACTTGATCTCATGGAGTCCATGATCGCAGCATACCTTTCCTCCGCATCTTTCACCTCACTCGCAAGGGCCTCCTTGAGAGCAGCATTTTGCCTCTCTTGCCAAGCCAACTGCGCCCATAAGCTTCCCGCATCTTCGGTTGGAGGATTCCCCAGCATCTCCTCGATGCGAATCAACCGATCCCGAAGCTCCACTTGCGTCACCATGGCTTTTGTTGATCTTGGCTTCCGTTGATCCGATTTCTCACCAAACCTGGTTCTGATACCATTTGTCATACCGGCGAATTTCTACCCTGAAATTTCACCCGTGATGGCGCCAAGTTTCGCCCACCTCAGCCCGCCAAACTCGCACAAGCCCACAAGAGTATAGAGGAGAAGAGAAGTACAGCAACCTTGCCAACCTTTTATTGCTCACATAAAAGAAAATACAACTCTTAACACAGAGTGACACTACAAGTCTCTCTACCTGTGTGTGTTCAACTCAATAGACCCCTAGTCTATTTATAGTACACATATTTGGCTGTGAGCAATTGCTGGAGATCATGGAGAACATGTTCCATAATGTTCTCCCTGCAGTTCAACTGCTGGAGGCCATATTCTCCTAGCAGTTAGTTGACTGTCTGGGCTGCTGTCACCTGTCCCACGAGCCCTCAACTGCCTCTTTGCTGGCCACGTGTCCCTTGACAGTTGCAGCTCCGGTTCTCCAGCCTGCAGACACGTGTCTTCAGCCTGCGACGCCAAGTGTTCAGGCTGTTCACATGCTCCTGCAGCTCACTTTAGCCAACCTGTCCCGCTGTTCGCTCTGCAGGACTGTTTGGGTTGTTCAGGTCTCCATCCGAACATGTCATGACTCCGTCACTTGCTGCTATGTGTGTTGTCCATGCACACATATGTTGGAGGCAGTCCGTCGCCTCACATGATCATGCGCTCCCTCGCATGATACTTCTCGTAGTGGCACCGACCACCACAGCTGGTTGTTTGCTTGTATGTGTGTTGCCCGTGCACACACACGCTGGAGGCACTCCATTGCCTCTGAGATCATGAGGTCCGTTATATGATCTCGTTGTGGTGACACCTACCACTCACAACGGGTGTGACAAACATGTGTCTTTCAATCTGCAGAACAACAAATGTGACACAAATGAGGATAAAACTGTAGTTCCACACCAAATTTATTACCAAGTGGCAATATAAGTGCAAATATAACAACAGTTGTTTGGTTCTGCACAGATAATTGCAAAAGGCCTATTGGTTGTCTCAAAGAAAAACAAGCAACAACAAAAAAAATATGCATCTTCACAGAGCTTGTCTCAAAGAAAATGACAACATTCATACCTGACAAAGCTTGTTACCATTCTCAAACTGTTCTATTATGACCCGAAGGGTGCTTGGGGAAACATTGTAGCTAGAATTCATGCACGGATAAGCAGGTGTAATTATAGGCATGTGATGAGTTCGGTCACGAGGGTATTGACGAGGATCCCACACAGGAAATCCAATTCATCTTCAATGGGGCATAACATGACAGGATTTGGCCATCGCCACTATGTATAAACCCTAAAGAACCGAGAAACTAGCATAGGCACAGCATTAGGATAGAGCTGGCAGATACGAGCAACCAATAATGCCCAATTGACACCACCAAGAAATCCAATTACCTAACAAATACAAGTAAAAAAATAGGTTGACCAGATGCTTAACAGAAGAGACAATGTTATACATACAAGCACAAATGTCTTACATTTGAATAAACACCACGTCTCCTGGCCCAAAACTTCAAACAATGGAGAATTGTACGGAAATGCTGCATGGTAGAGGGAAAAAATACAGGTCAAAATAAATAAGGTCTTTCCAATAATGCCCAATTGACACCACCAACCAATAGGCCTTTGGGTCATAATAGAAAAGTTTGAGAATAGTAACAAACTTTGTGAGGTATGAATCTTGTCATTTTCTTTGAGACAAGTTCTGTGAAGATGCATAATTTTTTTGTTGTTGCTTGTTTTTCTTTGAGACAACCAATAAGCCTTTTACAATTATCTTTGAGACAAGCTCTGTGAAGATGCATATTTTTTTTGCTATTGCTTGTTTTTCGTTGAGACAACCAATAGGCCTTCTGCAATTATTTGTGCAGAACCAAACTACTATTGTTATATTTGCACTTATATTGCCACTTGGTAATAAATTTGGTGTGGAACTACAGCTTTATCCTCATTTATGTCACATTTGTTGTTCTGCAGATTGAAAGAGACACATATGGCATGTTGCAGTGTCATCCTTATCCCAATGAGTATGTTGACTCTTCCAAAGATTGCTCACATTGTGTTTTTTCCATGGGGTTGCAAAGGAAACCAGGGATTAGGACACAAGAAGGCAAGCAGTTTGACATTTGGGCAACAGTTGAAGAATTCAAGCATTCTGTGAACCTGTATATGTACTGGAAACCTGGCATGAAAATTTATGTTTGCCATGTTCATAGAAAGCAGATTCATGCCTATGTATTTCCTGAGGGATATAAGCGATCAAGGATGTCAAGGAGTACAAGCCAGCAGCAGGTTGATCAAAATGTTTGTGGTAGTTGTGTTGAGGAAAGACACTTAAAGAGAGTTAATGATGCTCCAGAAGATGACATCAGACCATCCAAAGCTGGTAAAAGAGCATCTGTTAGTCCAAATGGACAAAAATTATCTTTGCCTGAATCTGGCAGCAGTGGGTCAGGTGCCTTTCCGAGTGTAAGACTGGATTTTGAGAATAAATTGGACCCTTCACTTGGTAGTAGTATAACCCATCAGACAGTGCCTATCAGTTTGCTCGGGAAAAAAACTTACGACTGTGAATGCCCTCAGGAACACTTGAATCATTGTTCTATTAGCCAAAGTGGGCAGGGACGGTTATTCTCCAATGGCATTTGTCGATGTTCAGGGGGTGTGTCCCATGACAATATTGGAAATGGGGGTGGTGTTTGTGCTAGTAGGGTCAGCCTTTGTAATGAGCTAATATCAGAATGGAACAGAGATATCGGTGAGAATAGCGAGAGCCTTAAAGGAAGTGAAAAACAGGAAGATTCACAGCTAAATGCACATGGGAGTGATCTAGAGGTTATTCGAGGCAAGGAATGCTTGAAAGGAGGAACACTACAAAATGACTTGGCACAGGAGCTAGAGGTCTTGCATCTTAATTTTTCAGCCTGCCCTTTACATTTTTGCGATTTTATCTAATTTCTTCTTATTTGTCTCTTGTTTTTTTCAGTCTATGAAGCCAAGTATTGCACTTGAGATGACTCTAGAAGTATAAGGTGCAGCAAATTCAAAATCTGTCCAGAAACCAGTGATGAGGCATGCGTTTATGTACTCGATATTGTAGGCTGACTTTTTTCATTAGAGGTATATCATTATTTGATGTCATGTTTTCTTTATACTATCCTGCTTGGCTGGTTTCTTTATTATACCTCTGGCAGGTTGAGTCTGACATTAATTGCATGAGGACTAAAGTTGAAGGCTGCCATGTCTTGAACTGGAGAATTGAGGAACCACTCCCACCACCCTGAGGTATATTTACTGGACTCTTCTTTAAGTTGCAGCTGGCATATTGGTTGCAAGGACAAACCCAGCAGCATCACAGCAAACTAAAAACCAATGGCTAGAGCTTCGGTTCTTGCATGTCAGTATTGAAGCGAGCGTTGTTTGCAATGAATCAGAAGATGTACAAAGGCTTGTTTGATAGGCATATGGATTGGTTCTCAGTGTAGGATAAATGTTTGTACTGTTTGTGCTCATATCTATTTCTAGGGTTTGAACAGTGTTTCAGTTTTCTAGTCGTGTTCAGATGCTTGTGTTGCATTGTAATGCGAAACCTGTCAAAGTAGACCTTTCTTTTATAGGCCTATGTGTCGTCGGCTCTTATTTTCAATGGTGGTTTGCATTGTTTTGAACTGTGGCTATCAAAAAAGTGACCTGACAGAGTCTTGGAATCTTGGAATGCGTCTGTTCGATATGCAATATTCCGAGTTATTTCTAGATGAGCCTCCGCCCCAGCTTTAGACATGTTCGCACCTGCCGTTGGATAAGAAATATAAACAAACAAAATAAAATAGGCATAGTGTTAAGCCATAAAATTGTAAATATCGCTAAACATAGGTGTTAAATGATGGCTTAATAATCAATTCCAATATTGACTATTAAACTTTTAAATATAACTAAATATAGGTGTCTATGTAACAACCAATGTCGGTAGTCATTAATAGATTTTTAAATATCAGTAACCATACAACCGTTAAACAAATATTAGTAATCGCAAAATGTCTAAATAGTTCGATAATAAATTTTCAAATATTACTCAATATAAGCGTAGTTAAGCAACCGCTTAACAATTAATATTAGAAATCACTAAACGTTTAAATGAATTTTCTGTTTGTATGGACGTCCAGGTAAAAGTAAATTATTGTTGACAAATAAAATAGACAAATGATATTAAATTATAAACTTACAAATATGTAATTGAATGATCGCTTGACAATTAATGCCAATAATCACTAAATGTGTAAATAATTATGTTCAATATGTATAAACGTCTAAACGACAATTATTATTAATTAAATAAAATAGGCAGGCACTAAATATAAATATAATTTAACGATTATTTAACAATTAATGTTAGTTTGTATGGAGGTCTAAAGGGTCAGTTTAACCTGCCTCGAAATAAGAATTAGATTATGATCGCAGACCTGACAGGCTAGCACCGGTTTTAACTTTTAAGATCGCTTTTCAATGGTGCCTCAGACTCCACTCGGATCAAAAGGTCGCCGAGCGGAGAAACGTAGCATGACGTCCCCGCAAAAGAAAAGAAAGATCGAGCACCAAGAGTACTTCTCTCTCTTGAATCCTCTTTTGTTTCCGTGTTTTCTTGTGATTTATCCTGAGATATCTTCTATGCATGCATAAATTTTGTGATTCCAATCTCTTTGGCGTCACGGGAGACCCTTTCTTACTTGGTTTTTTGCTCGGAAATCCTATATCAGGTTCGAAGGATATCAACTAACAATTGAGTTTGTTGGTTTGTAGAAATTCTTTGAATTTGGTTGCGGATGGAAAATTGTCGGATGATTTTCATTTTTAATTGTGTTTGCACTTGAGGTTTTGTGTAGGAGAATTTTGGACAATGTATTGCAGTATGGTAACTGATTGTTAGGTTTGACTTAAAAAGAATAAATTCATTGGGTGTATGCAGGGAAAAGCTTATGGCAGAGTTTAATTCATGGAAGATGGTTCATAGGTAGAAACTATTTTCATGCTATTCAATTTTGTAAATTTAGAATTAATAGATTGTAGAATCAGGTGAGGAAATTGTATATGATGCTCTGCAACCATTAGATGCATCATGTAGGAATAAGTATTTCGGGTTTTGATATGAAGAGTAATGACTTAATGGTCTTGCAGATAAAATCCTATGGTTCTCTGGATACTAGACGCATCAACTGTTATTGGTTATTATTTCTTGTTAAATGAGAAAACATTGAACATATGTTGATAAGATGATCACCTAGTTTCGGACATTGTGTGATCTTGTTTGGAAGAAATTGAAATTTATTGTGTTGCTTTTGTTAGATGTCTGCTGATAGAATGCGTCTTTGAGCTGATTAAAACTGCAGGTTCCTATATTAAGGTATTCTATAATCAAGTTCTGCTTGTAACTTACAGGAAATAACTAACTTTCAGTGATTTCCTGCTTTATAGAAATCTATCTGATATTAAAAGATACATATCATTGTTGCGGAAAATATCGATCTCGACCACAATTTACGATATAGAGGAAGAACAGAAAAAAAGAAAAAATAGCAGACAAGAGATATATGTGGCGAAGACGATCCAAAGGATATTATATTGATGAGAAGAGAAAAAAGAAAATTACAACGATAGAAACGAAACTCCAATATCACCAACTCTCACGAAAGACTAAGTAGCCTAACCGTCACAAGACGTATTGAGAGTATTGATTTATATCTCTCTCTCTCACTCTCTAAATTGAAATCCTTATATCAATAGTGTACTTATAGATGTGGCCTAATGATGTTTGAGTTAAAGTAGAAGACTGACTCAAATAAGACTTCTACTAATTTAAGTCTTCTAGTAGAAGATAAATCTAGATAAGGATTAGACCCACTAAATAACTTTCTAATATAATTAAGACTATCCGGAAAATCCGGTTTCGAGACATCATAAAGCCAACAATCTCCAT
Source organism: Trichopus zeylanicus subsp. travancoricus (assembly GCA_005019695.1). Classification (NCBI taxonomy): domain Eukaryota; kingdom Viridiplantae; phylum Streptophyta; class Magnoliopsida; order Dioscoreales; family Dioscoreaceae; genus Trichopus; species Trichopus zeylanicus. Next base: position 61,980 of record RXID01021561.1, read on the forward strand.
CTTGGCTCAAATCATCTTATTCTTTGAATTTGAATCTTCAATAGATGTCTTTACCATTACCTTCTGGTAATTTCACCAGATCCCAAGTATGGTTCTTTTAAACGGAATCCATCTCTTCATTTATAGCAGCTTGCCACTGAAAAGAATTTTTATCCTGCACTGCTTCTTTATAGGAAGAAGAATCACCATTGTCAGTAACTAAAGCAAAAGCTACCATATTTTCAAAACCATACCTTTCAGGTGGCTTTATTTTTCTTTGAGATCTTCGAAGTGTGGTCTTTTCAGAAACTTGATTCTTAGAATTTTCTTGAGAGTTGGGCATACCCTGAATATCTTCTTCTGAAGGAACTACGTGCTTCACCTCCACTTGCATTATATCATTGGGATCTTTCTTAAAAGACTTTATCATAACACTTTCATCAAATACTATGTCTCTCTCAATAATTACATTTGAAATAGTAGGATCCCACAAACGATAGCCTTTGACCCTTTTGGCATAACCCAGGAAAATACACTTTTTGGAACGTGCATCTAACTTATCCTTGACAACCAAAAATCTTTAAAGAAGAATAATTTGCAGGTTGACCAGTCCATACCTCTTCAGGAGTCTTGCAATTAATGGCTGTTTGAGGATAGCGATTCACAATGAAGCATGCTGTATTGATTGCTTCTGCCCAAAAATCTTTATCAAGATTAACTGTACTGAGCATACTACGTGTTTTCTCTAATAAGTTTCTGTTCATCCTTTCAGCTACATTATTTTGTTGAGATTTTCCTGGGATGGTAAAGTGGCATTTGATGCCTTCATCTTCACAAAATTTGAGAAATTCTGTTAATTTGTACTCTCCGCCATTATCACTTCTGAGGTATTTGATTTTTCTGCCAGTCCTTTTTTCAACTGAAGTTTTCCACCGTTTGAAGACAGAAAACACTTCGGCTTTGTAATGAAAAAAATAAATCCACACTTTTCTGGAAAAATCATCAATAAAACTGACAAAATAACGAGCACCAGATTTTGATAGAATAGAATAGCACCACACATCAGAATAAATATAATCAATTAAGCCTTTAATGCAATGAATACCGGTGTTAAACTTTACTTTGGATCGTTTACCATAGAGACAATGCTCGCAGAAATCCAATTTGCATGAGTTGAGCCCTTTCAGTAATTTTCTTTTGTTGAGCTCACTTAAACCTTATTCACTCATATGACCGAGACGCATATGCCATAAGTGGGTCATATCAAAAGAAGAGGTCTGAGAAATTACTGCTCCACCTGTAACGGTTTTTCCTACTAACTCATACAAATTTCCATATTTTAGGCCATTCATCACTATCAATGAGCCTTTAGCAACTTTAAGAACTCCACCTTCAGCAAAATACTTATAACCAGTAGAATCCAAAACACCCAAAGAAAAGAAATCAAATTCTTTTTCAAATCAAGAACATATCTGACATCAGTAAGAGTTCTAATAATATTATCAAATATCTTAATTTTGATTGTTCCAATTCCAACAGTTTTGCATGGATTGTTATTACTCATCAAAACTAAACCACCATCATATGATTTGTAGTTTTCAAACCAATCCTTATTAGGACACATGTGGTAAGAACAACCAGAATCAAGAATCCAAATATCATGCTAACGATCAAAATTAGAACTAATAGAGAGAACGTTACCCAAATTATCATCAGAACTCCCTTCAACAACTGACACTTGTTCTTTGGCTTGCTCTTTAGATTGAGATTCTCTTTTTTTCTTTACTTTGAGCTTCTAATAATCTTTAATTGCATGTCTCATCTTTTTACAACACCTGTAGTTTATTTCTTTGAATTTGGATCTAGAACGACCTGTCCTTGATCTTTCTTTGGTACGACATCTGACAATTAATGCTTTTGAGTGTGACACATCTCCTCCAATCTTTTTCAAATATTCATTAGATAAAAAGGCAGCAGAAATATCGTCAAATTTCAAATCATTTCCATACATGATAGTAGTTTTAAGATTCTCAAGAGAATGAGATAAGGACGATAATAAAATAATTATTTTGTCTTCATCTTCAATTTTAATATCAATGCTTAACAATTGATATACAAGTTTATTGAAAGCATTAAGATGATCAACTATATTCGTACCTTCTGTTATTCGAAAATTAAATAAATTCTGCTTTAAATAAACTCGATTTGAGATAAACTTACTCATATACTGTTTCTCCAACTTTTTCCATAACTCTGAGGGTGATGTTTTATCAAGAAACGGATAGAGTACCTCATCGGTGAGACTAAGGATGATTGTGTTATGTGCGCTAGCCTTCTGATTTTCCCAAACACTTTCGCTGACATCTTCAGGCTTGACGTCCTCCAGTGTGCGTCTCAACCCATGTTGAGTAAGAATTGCACGAACTCTTACTTGCCAAATAGAAAATCCTTGTTTTTCATTGAATTTCTCTATATCGAACTTCGTAGTAGACATGTTGAACCAAACTCTGATGCCACTCGTACCAGAAAACATCGATGTCCACCACAATTCACGATATGGAGGAAGAACAGAAAAGAAGAAAAGATAACACACAAGAGATATATGTGGCGAAGACGATCCAGAGAATATTGTATTGATGAGAAGAGAGAGAAAATTACAACGATGGAGACGAAACTCCAATATTACCAATTCTCACAAAAAACTAAGTAGCCTAACCGTCACAAGACGTCTTGAGAGTATTAATCTATATCTCTCTCTCTCACTCTATATGAAACTCTTACATCAATGGAGTATTTATAAATGTGACTTAACTGTATTTGAGTCAAAGTAGAAGACTGGCTCAAATAAAACTTCTATTAATTTAAGTCTTCTAGTAGAAGATAAATCTATATAAGGATTAGGCCCACTAAATAACTTCCTAATATAATTAAGACTCTCCGGAAAATCCAAATTCAAAACACAATTAAGCCAACAAAAGCAAGGTTTCTTTATCCATGTTAAGTAAAATATTTTTTCCGAGAAGCATCCCCTCATAGCAGAGTTAGGCATGGAACTCAACCAGAACGCATTATTTCAATCCTGCCACTGCAGAGATTTGTAACACAGACCTCTCCTTTGGATAGTTGAATCTTTCTCACTGAGTTTACAAAGGTTTGACCAAGCCAACTAAAAAATAATCGATGGAAAAGGAATTATTTGCCTTTTGGCCTGTTTAGATGATTAGGTTCATAAAGAATATATAGGGAAGTTTTCACTTTGCCATTTCTAGAGAGAAAAGTAATAGTTTTTCACTCATATAAGGGTAGTTCCATAAATGCAACACAAGCAAATTGCAGAACTCATAACTGAAGTTATTACTCACCCAAATTGGATACTTGCAACCAAAATCCACCATCAAGAGGTAGCATTGAAAAAAGTAACTTCTATTACAGTAAAATCCACAACATGTTAGGAACAAGTTCAAAACCTCCCATAACAATAAACAACTGAAATAGCAATAGATGTAATCTAGACCAATCTAGAACAGCACCACTACAGACATTCAATAATTTTCTTTAGCTCAACTGTTAGTAGGATTTTCAAATAAATACTCGGTTCTATCCTTTTTACTAAATGGATCAATCTTTGGACCAGCTCACAGCGTAACAACAGTAACCCCAAGATCTAGGATTAGTCTATGCTTTAAATTCTACAATCTAATCACATGATCTTTGAAATGGATCTAGGCAGAAGGTAGGTAAAAGTTTGTGATCCATGTAGTGAAAAGAAAAAACAAACTCATTTCACTTGTAAAAAGTCAACATTCATTATAATACAGAAATATGATCACTCAATAACAAACACAAATTAATATAGTTCCTAAATAGTACCAAGTTTTAAGACATGGAGATACATATTCACGAAGATAAAACCTCTCCCATGTTGGATGTCAAAATTTTAGAACAAGTGGAAAAGATTATGGTTACACAAATTGTTTCTATTCTAGTATCAAGGGAGATATAGGCAATTATGGTCCATAACCAGGCAACATCATTAGGGTTATCTTTGCATTGGATTGAGTCTCTTCTCGGTGGTCATGATAGAGTAGTCTAAGGGCTATAGGGCCCATTTCTTTCTTATTGCCCAATTAGGAAAAAATAAGTTCTTGAGATTAACAACTTGACTCTTCAATAAAAGTATCATGATGCACCGGAATAGGAATTTCTACGACTATAATCATCATAAGGTGAATATTGTATCATAAGTGTTCCAGAACTTATTATTACGTATTCTGAAGGCATTACCTCTTGGGATCAAACATAGAGCAGCAATTGGACACCAATTTACACAACACAAAAGCAGAAGGAGAATTACACCGTTTCTGAAGAATGGTACCTGGTCAATCTGCCCTAGAACCTCCTCCCTTCTTGCCGCTTCATCCTTGCTCTCATATAGTCCAGCATCTGTCAGAAACTATTCCACAGATAACACCCATGTTCAAAACCACTTTTAACTACAGAACGAACTGTACCATTAAAGAGCGCGAAAGAAAGGACAAAAACCACACCTTTTCCAGCTCAACGCTTCTCTGAAGGTCAGCCTCAGTCGGCCCAGCGGTGGAGATTGGCTTTGTGATCCCATGCTGCCTTGGAGCGCTCTCCATGATCTCTCTCACGCCCCAAAACAACCTAAATCCGAAACCTCAAGAAGAGCTACCCAAATCAAACTCAACCCTTGAGTTGTACACCAATAAAAAACCCAAAACAAGCAAAAAAAACAAAAAAAAAAAAAGGCCGCCCAAAATATCTAATTCAATCGGTCAACGACGCCCTAGATATAAATTTTTTTTTTGAAAAAAAAAAAAAAGATCGTGCGAGAAACCAAGAAAGATCCCTTTTTTCTTGATCTAAAAAAAAATCAGCGCAAAATTGGGAGCAGCGATCAAACAAATCCGTAGATCCAACCGGAAGGACAAAGGGAGAAAGAATGGGCCGGCGAAACCCCAGAATCAAGGAGCCGGGGAAGGGGAAGGGCTCCGATCCACGGATCCGCCGCGAGGAGCCCTGGAACAGGAAGCGGCAAAGCGGTTTCCTGGGCGGGACAGGAAGAAGAGAAGAAGAAGAAGACAAACGGCGCGAGTAGTGCGGAGGAGGAAGGGACGCGTCGACGCGAATACAGGGTTCGGAGGAATAAGAGGGGAACTGGAACAGGCTGATCGGAGCGGGTGTGATTCGATACTGGATTTTTTTTATAAAAATGAAAAAACAATTGTTTTCTTTTTATTTTTTAAATATTATAGCGAGATGGCGAATAATGCATTTTTTAAAAAAAAATTTATGATTTTTGTTCTGCGCGTGTCGTGCAAGTCGGGATTGGAACAAGGGCAAAGGACCGAGTGGCTGCTATACAATATATTGTGATTTTTTTTTTTCTTTTTTGTTCTGTTTTTGTGTGGGGTCTTGATTGTTTTAGATTTTCTTCTGTTTTTTGGCATGTAGCTTGTTGTGGTTATGCTCGTTTCCGTGGACGACTCGTGTTTAAGATCTTCGTCGTTGATAGATCCGCTGTTTATTTTAGCTTTAGCGGAGTGATTTGGCATAAACATGACTTTGCAATTTAGTCTAAATGTGGTATTTAAGTTAAAATTTTTTAAAAAGCAATGTATTTTAATTTTTTTTATTTTTTAGCAAGAAATTACCGAATTTATGATGAATTTATATGAAATTATCTATATTTTTAAAAATCGCTTATCTTATATTCTAAATTTATAAAAAAAATCTTGATTAAAATATTCACAAAAAAAAATTAATCTAATTTTATCAATTATATTAATATAAAAAATCAGATTACTATCTTTTGGTTTTAGTTTAACAACTATCCATAATTATTGGACAATTAGTTTAATAAATTTAAATTTTTATTTTTTAAATTTCATATTAACGGACAGCCAATCCTTTATATAAACTGAGATAAAATGTGTAATTTTTATATTAATTTAATAATTATTTTTAAAAAAAGGATAATTTGATTTTTATGTTAATTTAATCGATAAAATTTAAAATTAATTTAATTTTTTAAAATATCTTAATCAAAGTTGTTCTTTGGAAACTTATAATATAAGATGATCAATTTTTTTGCTAATTATAAAAAAAGTAGGTACTTTTTAATAAATTAATTATAAAATCGGTAAATTTTTGCTAAAGACTAGTTTTTTTTAATAGATAAGATGTGTTTAACTTATCAAACTAGTACATACAAAATGTTTAAGTTTTTTTATATATAAAATGTGTTTAACTTATTAAGGCAAAATTAGGACCTTCATTCACTAAACTATCTCCAAAGGGCAAAAAGAAAAAAACTGAATATAAAAAATCAATAAATTGCTTTTTCACCTGCCATCTTCACACTAAAAGAAATTGCTTTTTCTCGCCCATATATCCTACAAAAGAAAACAAAATGGAATCAAAATATTATAAAAAAGGCAAAAATGGTATATTTTAATTGCCTATAGAATGACTTTTACTCAACATGTTGTTGATAAGGCATAAATGATAGAATGTTAAAAAAACGTTTAAAACAGGAGACATTGCTGAATGATGCAATGAACAACATCAAACATGCACTGATGAACCCAATTTGCTCCCAATCACTCTTAGCGAAGAATGCTCTACTGTCAGCCATTGCTTTCGTTGTTGAGAGAAATGGTTTCATTCCATAGGAGCCAGCTTCGACTTCAAAGTATATCATCCCAAGGGACTGACTACCTATAACATACATATTTTCAGGAGAATATATGCATTAAAATTAAATTTTAATCAGAGATTAAAGCCTACCATATCATCAATCATCACAAGGATTGATGCATATCACAAAGTCATGGAAAGAAGTATGAGTGTGTGTGTGTGTGTGTGTCTGTATGTGATTGGGGGGATAAAACGAAGAGGAAAACTAACATTGGAATTTTTGATTTTCCAAATACTATGGAGTCATGATAAAAGGGAAAACATAAACTCATTTCTTATGTTGAGAGATAAAGAAACATTTTTTTCCATTCATAGATGGCAAGAAAAAGAGAAGGGAAACATTTTTTCCATGCAATCTTCCATACAGCCAAACTATCAAGGAGATCTCTTTTTTCACTTGCCATAGAGATAATATCTTCGTTGGTTTCCTTTTCCAATACTCCCTAGCATGCATGAATACCCAAGGATCTGTTTGCATTCTGCCGTAGCAACCAAAAAATAACAATAAAAGAACAGCTCTTTCCAGAGAGTCAGGATCCAAAAACATAAAATTAATTTACTTCTGACTTATCATTTTACAAACAGTAAAAAAAAACACTACTTTCCACCTGTTTAAGTATTTTCTACTGTTTGTTCTTACCATTCAACCAGACATCAACAGTTGCGAACTCTAGAAACCTCAGTCAAAAAAGCAAACTTTGTATCCCTAAGACAACCAATTTATGTCGCCTTGTAAAATTTTTTGATGCCTAGGAAAGGTGTTCTTTCATCATCGATTCACCGGCAAGTGAATCAACTATAAAAAACACGAGATCGTCAATCATATAAAATCTATACTAAGATAAAGCAAGACGAGAGACCCTGACTTTCAAATATATACAGAAGCTAGTAAACTTCCAGGAATACGTTTCCATTTCGTCGAATTATAAAATCTCTTTCCATTTGCAAGAAACTTTTGCTAAATCACACAATTTCCTCGCACTCATTCAATGGCGCACAAAATTAGCAATAGTGAATCAAAAACACAAACATGCACAATTTTATGTTAGAAATACGTTCCGATTCATGAATCACGACAATTGTAACTAAACCGAATCCAACAGCATTCAATGCAATGCGAAAAATAAAGAATTTTGATCCTTGATACTTGCTAATCTAAAGAATCGGATTCACCGCGTGAAGCTCGGGGACCGGGGTGCCTGAGGTCTATGAAAAGGGGCCAAGGCCTCGGTGCTCTTCCGTGGCGAGAAAACGAAGCTCGGATCGCCGGATATGGACGCCGCCGTGGTGAACGACGACCTGGGCTGGATCCCTGTTCTAGCTTTTCCCTCAGCAGGGCCTTCCCTATAAGGAAAGGGTTTTAAGCGTTTTAACCCCTCTATTTTGAAATTTCCTAGGTGGACTTTTCAGCACTCAAAAAGTATTCTCGAGTTTTGTTGTAGGAAAAATTTCCTAAATCCCCAATAATTTTTTATTTTTCTGATTTTTTAATTTTTCAAATATTAACACCCTTGAGAATTTTCTAATTTACTAAAAACTTTAACTGACCATATGATTTTTATGATTTACTTGTAGTAAATATCATTGTACTTTTTTTTTTTTGAGCAATCATATCATTATACTTATAGTAGTACAATTTTTATATTTAAATAAGTTATGATCAAAGTTAATATATGATTAGAATTACACTAAAAAATTTAATCATAATTATTTAATTATAATCACATTTGTTTGATTTTGATCACAACTATTTAATTCTAATTATATATATTTAATTTTGATGATATATATAAAAAAATATATTTCAATAAGTATAATTATAGGTGCTATAGTATTGTTATAGAGATATAAATTGATTGAGAATTTAAAAATTAAGAGAGATTTTTGAAGAACATAAAAAATTCTCATGGGGACTATGGAAAATTTTCCCTTTATTTTACTTCTTGTGAAAATCGAAGAAGGGGTAATAAGGCTCAAACAATTCACGTCGATGGTCCTGGTCACAGGGAAAACAAGTAATAGCACAAACTTTTGCGCCTCCTTCGGGACCCAAAGACAATAACAAGTCATACCTCGCAGGTCTTGTTACTCTTCTGAAACTGTTCCCTTATGACCCGAAGGGTGCTTGGGGACACATCTCGCTAGAATGCATGCATGGATAAGCAGCCGTAATAATAGGCATTGGTGAGTTCGGTCATGCGGATATTGTTGTAGATCAATGCTGGAAATCGAAGTAGTTCATGGGTCATTATTAAAGAAGTTGAAAAAATATAAAATCAGATTAATATAATGGATCGAATATTAAATTATTTTAAAAATTTAATTTCATAAAATATAAATCTTTTTCATTATATATATTAGACCATATTTTTTTAATATTTAATATAAAATTAATTTATTATACTCGATATTATAATAAAACAGAGCTTAACCAATGCCACTGTATATAAAACTCGAAAGAACCGAGAAACTAGCACGTTGGGCACAGCATTAGGATAAAGCTGGCAGACACGGGCAACCAATATTGCCCGATTGACGTCGCCGAGAAATCCGATTACCTGACCAATACAAGTAAAGAAATGACAGCGGTCTAAAATAGAATCGCAAGGGTCACCCAGCTTATATTTGAATGAATACCATGTCTCTTAGCCCAAAACATCAAACAACGGAGAGTTGTACAGAAATGCAGAAGGGACGGTAAAAACAAATGGTTAGAAATTAAGATAAAAGCAATGAAGGTGAGGGTAAAATGTACAAATGATAACCGGTATGGCCTTAACATTTGGTACAAGCTGAAGAATTTGGTCAATCACGGGTTGTTTGGTCGTACCCAAGTGAGTGAAACATTAAAAAATTACTTTTTTTATTTTTAATCCACTTTTATAAGTGGTTAAAAATAATTCATTTTTATCATTTGGTTAGTTAAAAATAGAGTGGATGTAAAATCCTATCTTAGGATTTTCGATAAAATTTATTTTTACCCTCAGTAAATTTAAAATTAAATTTCTAAAAAATTTATTCTTTCATCCTCCACACTTTCTCACAAACATTTATAAATAAATCTTTTGAATTTTTTATTTATAAAAAACTAAATATTAATATTTTTCAATAAAGAGTTGTAAAATATTTTAAATATTTTACAAATAAATCATAATATTTGTATCTTTACAAATAAATCTCTTAAATATTTTTATTTATAAAACAAACCAAATGTTAATATTTTTAAATAAAAATTTATAAAAATGACCCTAAACATTTTAAAAATTTACAAATAAACCCTTTAATATTTTAATGTTTTACAAATAGACTCCTTGAATATTTTTTCAATATAAATAATCTAAATTTTATTACTTTTTTTTAAATAAAATTGTACAAAAAATACATTGAAGTTTTTTTAACTTAAAATTTTAAATTACAAATTTCGTATTTATATATTTACAAATAAACCCCTATAATATTTTTATTTATAAATAAATTCAAAATTATATTATTTTTTAAATAAAATTGTACAAAAAAGTCATTGAAGGTTTTAAAACTTACGATTACAAATTATAAGTTGCATATTTGTATATTTACAAATAGATTCATTGAATATTTTATTTATAAATAGGTCCAAAAATTTATTATTTTTTAAATAAAATTGTACAAAAAATATATTGAAGGTTTTAAAACTCAAAATTTCAAATTACAAGTTTCATATTTGTATATTTACAAATAGACCACTTGAATATTTTTATTTATAAATAGGTCCAAAAATTTATTATTTTTTAAATAAAATTATGCAAAAAAGATATTGAAGGTTTTAAAATATAAAATATAAAATTACAAATTTCATATTTGTACATTAACAAATAGACCCCTTGAATATTTTTATTTATAAATAAGTCCAAATATTTATTATTTTTTAAATAAAATATTACCAAAAAGACATTGAAGGTTTTAAAGCTTAAAATTTTAAATTACAAGTTTCATATTCATACATTTACAAATAGACTCTTTGAATATTTTAATTTATAAATATGTCCAAATATTTATCCTTTTTCAAATAAAATTGTACTAAAAAGATATTGAAGATTTTAAAACTTAAAATTTCAAATTACAAGTTTCATATTTATATATTTACAAATAGACCCCTTTAATATTTTTATTTATAAATAGGTCAAATTTTTTATTATTTTTAAAATAAAATTTTGCAAAAAAGATATTGAAGGTTTTAAAGGTTAAAATTTCAAATTATAAGTTTCATATTTGTACATTTACTAATAGAGCCCTATAATATTTTAAATTATAACAATATATATCAAGTTTGGCAAGCAAAATTCTGATAATGGATATAATGCAAGGAGAACTAGGTCCTCAGCGGACTTACTTTAGGAACAACTAAAAGAAAGACACTTGCATAAAAAGAAGATCAATCGACATCCCACAAAATTTGAATTTTATCACTGGCACATGAACATCAGAGATAGGATGCAGTTCAGATACTTCTTCCATGTTCTCCAGGCTATCATGCAAGATTGTGAAAAAGTCCTGCAAAAAGTAAACAACACAACATGTACCTTCAAAAGGAAATACACTAGATACAAATATCAATCTAGATTCCGCCGAGATAAGACCTCTCGGTTGACGTAGGAAGGCCCAATACACAGAGTACCAATACCATCACCAGGTACACGAACCTCTGTCATAACAGCACAAGAGCATGACAAAGTGACAACAGTATTGCATGTTGTACAAAAATGAAGAGGGATGAACATGATATAATTTTACCATGCAGACAGATTTTGAGCAAGAACAAACAACATGACGAAAAATAGAACACAAACTATTGAGTTTTAGGTGTCTCGAACTCGAATTAGAGTTTGAGTTAAAGTAGGAATCTAAAGTTGGATTTAGATTTATGATTAATTTGTAATATTAAAAGTTATAATTAAAGTAAAATTCAGACTCAATAAGAGTCTTTTTAGTACTTATCGGTGGTCTCTCGTGGTGGTTCCTTGTGGTGCTCTCTTAGAGATTCTCTCTGAAGGTGGAGACATTATCGAGTCTTGGTAAAAGAGTTTAGTTGAGTAAGAAAAAATGAAGTCTTTCTTATAGATTGTTGTAAAAGCCTTTTCTTCTGATAGTGGATCTCTTGATGCTTTATATTGTTATTTTTTTTTATCTCGTATTACTTCTCGTTTCTTGTGTTGTTTGAGAATAAAGTGATTCATGAACCTTCTGCTACGAATCCCAACAACAAACATCATATATCAAGAAGCAAAGCATAGTAGGAGCCTCAACACATTATAAGCAATTGTCTGGTCCCCATTCGCCAGGCGCATCTATTTACTAATTTAGACAAAGCAATTTGTAATTTCATATCTAAAATTTCCAAACTAGAATTCTTGAACTCCTTTTATAGTACTATCCAAATCGACAGGAAAAGGAGCCTATTTACAAGTGAAGATTGTAACTACAGATGAGTAAACAGGCCCAAGTTTATGTCCCTTAACGCTGCCAATTGATTACATATTCACATGCTTCCATCAATCTTGTATGAAATCACCAAAAACGTGATAACTTAGCAGATATTCATATCAATTCATCAAAACTATCTGCCTCCATACCAATAATTGCCTCCCAAATTATTCCAGTTAATAACGTACTGGACAAATACACAAACAATCCTTTCTCAGCTTTTCAAAAAATAAACCACTAAGGTTTCGCATAGAATAAACAAAAAACAAATATTTCTTATGAAAGACAAGCGAAAACCTTTATTTAGCTTTAAAAAATGCATAAATCTTACTCCGAGACGGTAAGGCAAATGTATAGATGACAGCATTTGAGTCTTCAACTATTTGATCACTGTATCCTCTCTGACAGGTTAACTGCTTCACCAAGCATTTAGCAATCTACCATGAACAAAGGCCAATATCAAAATACAATGAAAAACTATTCTTGGATAACCAAAATCCACATGGAATGCAAAATTTGCCATGTTCATAAGCGAATTGCAAAAACAATGACACAGACACACAAGCAAATAAAAAAGAAAGGCTGCTTCCAAGCCAGCAAACTAATTGTTAATACTTCAGACAATTGCTGAAGAATGGTACCAGCTCAATCTGCCCTAGGACCTTCTCTCTTCTCGCTGCCACGTCCTCGCTTTCATATACTCCAGAATCTACGAGGAACTATTGCAATAACAAAACCCATGCTCGAAATCACTGTCTCGTAAATGCAGAAGCAATAATACCTAATGGAATTGCAACATCAATAAGGCAAAGGGAAGAACATAGATCGCACATTTTATAGCTCAAAGCTTCTCCGAAGGTCCGCCTCAGTTGGGCCAGCAGTGGAGATCGGCTTTGTGATCCCATACTACCTTGGAGAATTCTCCATCGCCTAAGGAATCCCAACAAAACATACAAACCCTAAACGAATCGTCAGAAAATATCCCCAAAAAACACTCGAATTTGACAAAATCCAACGCCGAATTTAGCAATTTGACACAAAGATCAGTTTTTCATCGCATCATCGACGACCCAGAGGCAAAGAACCATAGATCGCGGGAAGAATGAAGAAGACCGGTGATTTTGTTTTATGATCTTTACGCGTGACCCCCTGGCATATAACATATTTACTAGTTCCTATGCGATATTTCAAAAAAAATTCACAAAATAATTTGTTTTTCAGTTTTATCACCAAGAGGTTTCTAGTGACGATCCTCGCTCGATGAAAATGAAACTAAGAAAAATATGAGAAACTGTAATTGTCAGAATCACCTCCTGCTTCATGAGAATCATAGACTATCATAATAGACAACTTAGTCCACATAAGAGATTAAAACTCGTAAAAAAAATTTAAAAGTAGTTCGTAATTTGGAGGATCACATAAAAATGGGAAGAAAGCAAGATAGATAATGAATTTTTAAATCTTTAATTACAAATATTAATAGTGTACTGAGTTGTTCACTTGAGACATGTTTGGTTCAGCTCCCCAGCTAGGCTTTTTTGACTCTGTAATCATCGAGCTGAGCTACCACTGCATCGTGTCGTACTTCATAATACTCTGCTTTTATTTTTCCATGTCAGGGTTTAAACTTTGAACTCTGGAGTATCATTGTGATCAGCCAGCCCCATAAGCATTCAATTTTAAACAATAAAAAAAATACTATTAAACATGAGAGTTGTTTTACAAAAAAAAAAAAAAAAAAGAACACGAGGGTGAGGGCGATGGTTTAAAAATCTGACGTGGCATTTATTCCGGACCCGAATTGCACCAGACTGTGCCCGACACGTATAAAATTGAACAAAATCTCGGAGGCCCGAAGCCCGAAGCAATGATACCCAAACCGAACAACACGGTCCCTTAGCCCGACCCAGGCACGAAACCGAAGCTAGCTTAATCCACCATTATCCTACACTAAGCACAGATTAAACAATTCCTAATCACAGTCTGCCACTTCCCAAATGTCCAACGTACCCACGGCCTGTTTGAAATCCGCGCGCCAACATTAGCCGGTGGAAGGGCCGTTTCGTCAGGTTCCAAAAAATAATCCGGCTTTGAGGGAATGCACCGTTGCGCTAAGCCCGGATCTTTTCAAACTTTTAAACAGGTATCCCGAGCTTAGCGGGAAAATTCAAACATGTCCCATCTCCGTAATTTCGCCCAAATCCGTGCCGCTTTTGCTAATCGGCCTTCTATTGCAGTAAAATCTACGTGGCACCCATCGCCATCATCGCCCTGGAACGAAGCCGGGCGAAGGAATGGCCATAAATGTAAGCAAAATTACGAAAACGACCTCCTTTATCGTAAATACGATGAAATTCGGGGGCCTTTCGTCCGGCGATCCAGCCGACTGGTGACGTCAGCAAACCCTTAAAACCCCCTAAATACCCTTTCTTCGTTAAACTTTTCCCCCGGCTTGTCTATGTAAATAAGGAAAGTTTTTGGGGGCCATTTCGTATTAGGAAATCTCTGAAGTAAACCAAAATACACATGGTTTGCTCGACGCACCCTTTAAAGAAGGTAGACTACATTTTAGAAATAATAGAAGTAAGGGGGGGTTTCGTGAAAAACAAAGTCTCCTTCTACATCGTCAAACTTTGGAATCCATTGCGCCTCGGAAAGCAGTGATTTCGCACCTACTTTTTCCACACAAAAATCTCGGGCCTTTCGGGCCTACTTTTTGCACCAAACCCCACGAAATCCAAAGATTTCCATCCCTTCTTAAGCCGCTGCCGAGGGGGCCAGTGGTGTTGGCCAGAGGAGAAAGAAGAAGCCTTTCGTGGAAATTCTGGTACTGGTGTGGGTGACGCAAAATCAGATCTTTATGGCATCAAGGAGGGGCGTCAAGTGTGATAAATAATAGTCCAGGGAGGTTCACGAGACTGCCATCAGCTGAGCGGAGCAGAATAGATCTCTTTTGCTTGCGAGCTTTCTCGCCATTGGAGAAGGACTTGAGCTTTTGGCGAAGCTTTTGAGGTTGGTCTTGCGTTTCCTTTCGGTTTGAAAGACATTCATGGTTTGGAGATGGGTGGTACGTTGGAAAGATGGGCTTTTTCTGCGCTTTTCTGGGAAAAATCCAAGCTTTGCTCCGTTCTCTCATACGCTTCTTTCCTCTCTTTTTCTCCACGGCACTGTTTCTTCCGCTAATGTTTTAGCTGCGCTCGGAGAATATTTAGAAACCCAAGCAGTTCCCCACTGTTCAGAATCGAGTCACAATCCTTTTTATTACCTTTTTCTTCTGAATTTTGTTACTCCACTCCGCTTCGTGATCTACTGATCTCATCTACCGCCCACCCCGTTCTCCTCCTGGTTTTTAATGGCAGCGGCTTCTGTTATTTGTGTTTGAAGTTGTGGAGGAGGGCTTCTCTGAGTTCTCTCTCTTATTGCTCTTCTTTTCTTTCTCTCTTTCTCTCTGGGACACTCTTTGTCTTGTAATGCAGTTCTTCACGAGGGCTTGACAGGTTGCTCTTTTGAAAAAAGCTCTGCTTTTGGCGTCCATTCCTTTCGCCATTCCAATCCAGACTATTTGATTTCAAAGAATCGATTCCCTCCCTTTACTTCGCTGATATGTTTGGCTTCTTTTTCGTCTTTGCAGGACCTTGTTTCGCCTCTATTGGTAGCAAAATCCCGAGCTTTTTTCCCCCGGCGCGTGAGCAATGGGCCGGGCGACGCGGTGGCTGAGAAGCCTGCTTGGTGGTGGCAAGAAGGAGTCCAAGGAGCACAGAGACAATGCTGGATACACCGGAGACGGGAAGAGGGAGAAGAAAAGATGGAGCTTTACCAAGTCCGGCAGGGATTCCGGCGCCGGAGAAATCCATCCCGGGGCCGCCGCGGCCGCCGCAGAGGCGGCGTGGCTGCGGTCGTTCTACGCTGAGAGCGAGAAAGAACAGAACAAGCACGCCATTGCAGTTGCAGCAGCGACAGCCGCGGCCGCTGATGCCGCGGTGGCCGCCGCCCAGGCGGCGGTTGCCGTTGTCCGGCTCACCAGCCACGGCCGCGGCACCATGTTCGGCGGCGTCCGCGAACGGGTCGCCGCCGTCAAGATCCAGACCGCCTTTCGAGGCTATTTGGTATTCATAATTCCTTGATTCTCCTCTGTTCCGTTACCCTGTTTCGTTTCTTTCTGTTCTTGGTGTTCTCTATGAAGAATCTGGAGACTTAACTGCTGCTTTTTGAAACGGGGGACCTTTTCCTTTTCTCTCTGGATCTTCTCTCGCTGTGCATTGAATATGGTTTCTCAATCTATCGCGACCTCTCTTCAATGCGCCGGATTTCGCGTTTGTTGTAGGCGAAGAAGGCGCTCAGGGCGCTCAAAGCGCTGGTGAAGCTGCAGGCGTTGGTGCGCGGCTACCTCGTGCGGAAGCAGGCCGCCGCGACGCTTCACAGCATGCAGTCGCTGATCAGGGCTCAGGCCACGGTGAGAGCCAATCGTGCTCGCAATCTCTTGACCAACGAGCGAAAGTTCCTGGCGGAAACCCGGCCTCGTCGATCTCTGGTATGCTTTCCAGCCTCGTCTCTTCAAAGTTTGCAGCTTTGTCGGCGGATAGACACCGATGCAAGGTGTTTGATGTATTGCTTGACTGCAGGAAAGGTTGGAAGAGACGAAGAGCGAGCACATGACTCCGTACCATAGCCGGAGACTCTCGGCGAGCCTCGACAGCTTCAGTAATGGCTACGACCGGAGCCCCAAGATTGTTGAGATCGATACTTGCCGCCCCAAGTCTCGGTCCTCCCGGAGAACATGCCCGAACACCTTGGATTCGGTCGACGACATTCCGCCTTCGATTTCATCTCCGCTCCCCTGCCACATTCCGGCCCGGATATCAATCCCCGACTGCCGGAGCTACCAGGACTTCGACTGGTGCTTTCTGAACGAGAAGCTGCGGCCCTCCGCTACGGCGCAGAGCACTCCTCGCTATCTGAACTCCGTCAATGTGGCGCCTCCAACGCCTGCAAAGAGTGTGTGCGCCTCCGATGGCGTGTTCCGGCGATTCCATAACAGTAATAGTGGTCCAAATTACATGGCGAACACGCAGTCCTTCGAGGCGAAGGTTCGATCACAAAGTGCGCCGAAGCAGAGACCGGAGCCGGTTGGTGGGACGAGGAAGAGGCTGCCGCTGAGCGAGATGGTCGAATCGAGAGCTAGTTTGAGCGGAGTTGGAATGCTGAGATCGTGCACACAAGTTCAGGAGGCGTTCAACTTCAAGAGCGCGGTGGTCGGCCGGCTCGACAGGTCTGCAGAGCTCGGGAGGGAGATGCAGAGGGACTACTACTACTTGCAGAAGAAATGGTGATCATCATCAAATGCAGAAAAAAAAAAAAAGAGAGCAGCTAATTTGAAGAATAAGAGGAGAAAAAGGAAAATTTTGTGTTCCTCCTCTGTGTTGTGTTCTGATCATCATTTTGAAAGTACTGAAAAGGGTTAAATCACAGTCCATCTCTTGTAAATTCTCTGAATATTATCCAAAATCTTCATTCTCTTGTGCTAAATCATGATTCAATTCTCTCTCATTTCCGTCGTTCGTTGGTTGGCTGCTGTCAAACAGTACATTGTAACACAAGCGTATGTTGGATTTTGGTGGTTTGGATGTCTTCGCTGATAACACAACACATATCCAACCTGTTGAGTTCTTATCCGACCCGACCAAGCAAGAAACGGTTTGTGGCTAAAGAAGTGAGGTGGTCCAAAACCCGCCCCGCTATTGATTTGATGCCAAACATATCACAGCATTTAAATGTGCTTTTGCTGTTTGATTGGCATGTTGGCACATGCCAGCGTAAGCTATGTCTTTTGCGAGCATTTCAAACTGAAATTCTTTTGGAGGATGCCGAATTGTTTTGAACTAAAGTTTATTGGCTAATTTCGTCATGAGTAGTCTCAAGACACCCAACAAAACATGACATGTTGAAGCCAACAGATTTTGGACTTGTCTCAATCAATCCTTGTCAAATTTCCATTTCTAGCTTGAAGATTTTGCAGTTTTCTTTCTTTCTTTGGCCATGGTCCATGGAGATGTTACCTTGCTTTTCAACTCAATGAAGATGGACAATAGATTTGTTAGTCTGTCTAGTTAATTTGACCGGGATCAAACACCTCGATGATTCAACTCTGCTTATAAAGCCAGTCAGCAGACGCAGTCGTCTCCCTCAAAATATGCACAATATTAGCACAAATTCTTTTGAATTTGATTGCATTGGAGGAAATTCATCGACTTAAGAGTGTATAGCTAATAGGATTAGAACCTATCGATATACGATAGCGCCCAAGTGAAGGAAATCAATTCATTCAAAATTTGTCATAAATAGATTTTCGAAAAGTTTGTCAGATATCATGTGGTTGGAGCTCTGCAGGATTTAGAAGCAGCAGTCTTGAGTCTGATCATGACGATGCTTCTCTCTCTGTCTCTCTCTCTCTCTCTCTCAACCTGAAGAAGATGAACTGAAACCCTAGTTATTCTCTCTCTCTCTCTCTCTCTCTCTCTGTTTATTTTTAAATTCCTTTTCAGCAATGATTAGGTTCTGATTTGATTGATGAAGGTGTTTTGGGGGCTGTGCTTTTATTCCAGCCTTACTTACATTGCTGATGTATGTGCCTGTACTCTGCTTCATACTTACTGCTGCTCCTCTCGCGGTGCCCCTGGGAGGGCTAGTTTGGGAATTTTGAGATTCCACCCTATCCTTTTTGACCTCTTCCCTTTTGTCCATTTACATCGCTCTTCTTTTTGCGCTGTGGAATCACGGCCGCAGCTTTTCATATGACGCTTCATGGGCTCTTTGAAATTACTAAATTCTCCTTGTCGGGCTTCAATTTTTTAAATAAAAAAACTGCAAGACAGTTCCGTGATCGATCTCATTCGATCTCATTTCTCACTATAAAATTCAATTGAATTTAAACTCGCATATATTCAAAAAATAAATTTTAAATCGATAACAAAGAAAATTATTTAGAGGTCTAAATTCGTAATTTCATGTATACACGAAGCATATGCACCGACAGAAATTAAGGTCGGTACATATTACCAATTAAATTTAAGTAAAATTTAAAATATCGATGAAAATTGATCATAAGAGATCGATTATTGAAATGCCATCAAATTATTGAGTTATGATAAGCTTAGTCCTTTTGGCAAATCAATTAGGGTTCCCAGGCTTAGTTGTTAATGACATAACTTTGTGGTTGTCATCCGATAACGATAATTATAGAAAGAAAAACAAATTTTATATTAGCACCATCGTCATTGTTATTATTATATGTATTAATCCAAAATGTAGTACAATATGCTAATAATATTTTGAAAATTGGGGATGGGATCCTTGATTAATATAATGCAAGGAAGGATATATAGTACATTATACCTAGAGGAGCTCAAAGGATAATGGAATAGTACCAAGATTTTGAATCTCCAACTTAGTCGCCATCCTCTTGGCATTCTCCGCTTGCAGCATCTCTCCATGGATTAGGGTTTCACCTATCTGTGGCACACTGTCATTAGCTTAATTAAGCATCATTAAACTCGTCGTGGAAGTTCAACACCGAGCGATGAGTATCGACCGTCTTGAGTAGGCTGAGTCAGATTGGGTTAGGATCGATCTGTTTTGGCCGTTTTCGGCGGGTTTTTCGGGCTCAATCGTGTCGGCCGGGCTCAAGAAAAGCGAGTCAGATTGAGCAGGGTGGCCCTGATCAAGTTTGATTTTGCTCTGAGTTCGTGGTTCGTACGTTCTGCTCGAGCTACGTATACAGGCAGGGGACCATCCTAGGGAACCAGGCGCCATGAGTACAATCTATACCCTACATGATTTTTGTGGAACGAGATTACAAGGATAACCACGGAACTAATCTGATGGCAACAATTATATAGACGTTGTAGCTTGCATGAGATTTTTTTCTCATGAATAGAATGTCCTTCGTATGTCAGACATCTTGAATGCATTCGGGATCGAATAAATCCATACGACACAGCACGTTCTTTCTGTACGTATATGCCTACGGAAATCAGAAACACGGAGAATACGAATTTTTTTCCAAGGGCATATATGCAACAACTTCAATACACAAAACTGAGCTCTGTTGCAAATCTAGGACGAGTTAAAGCTGCAGGACATGTCTGGCAAAGAGCCAATTTGAGTTAATTGGCAAGGGACAGTTGGTGAGGCCGGGATTTGAGTCCATATGTCTTCTTCTTCACTGGGAGACTCCAGACATGCCTCTCAAGCTTGCAATGGGGATCATGTGACTCACCTTGAGTTGTGTGGTAGGGCACTTTATGGCAGCTTCCGAATTTAAGGATAAGAGAAGGAAGGGCACTGTGGAATCTGGCAGTGAAATAATGGGTCTAATGGTGGACCATTTTGTGCCCTCTAAAGTTGGAGAATTGGGCATCTGTGTGCCAGGTACCCTTGTTCACCAAATGCTTCACTTCTTTATCACTCCTATGGACTATCTTCGTATACTGTTCTTCGTGGCTTGCAATTATATGGAAAGACTGTGGCTTCACTTTACCATTTTTGGCTCGAGCGAAATTGGCCTATTGCCTTTTGGATTTTAATTTGTTTACAAGTATAAAATTGGCCTATCGGGGGGCTGCTGGAAGCCCGTTAGAGCATGATTTAGGGTTTTTCCATCCTACTCCAACGAAGCTTTTCCCCCAATTTCATTATCAGCCTATAATTTCCATGCAACTAAACAAACATGAAAGGTTGGCTTATATTGGAATTTATATGATGATCTACATTGGTTCTTATACTACCAACTCAACTCTACAAGAGAAGCAACCTGATATCTCTCTAAAAAGTTCAACCGTATACGTGTGGCAAATATTTGTTGGAATACTTCCGATAAATTACCCTAAAACAGATCAGCAGCAGAGGTAATGTACATTACATGACTTCAGTTTTCTTATTGTGCAACTGTAGTTAATTGCAGTGATGCATTATGTAATTCTTTCAGTTGTAGTCCTGAGGCAGTCCTCAATTGTACCGATGAAAAACGAGAAATGAACTTAAAAAAATGCCAATAAAAAACAGCAAATGCTATTCTGTTGAGCATTGTGTGTTCTATTTGATGCAACATATATTTTTCTTTTCTTTCAAAAAATAGCAAATCCATTGGCTCAACTTCATCCATCATTAAATTATGTTTAGAACACCATAACAAAAGTTTTGAATTCTTTTTCCTTAATCTCTGATTGGTGTATCCTCCAAATAAAGGCAGTGAAATGGATATAAATAGGCGAGGATTTTTGCTTGTTTGTGTCAATCAGGTCCTTGTTTGTGAATACTTTGATGCAGAATAGCTTTGAAATTCTTTTGTTCATCAACTTTTTGAAACTTATACTATTGGATTGCTTATCCATGGTTCTCGTTAGTTATAATTGCTTGTTCTTGATGCTGATCATGTTGAACTTTGAAAATGCCTCCTAAATCCTTTTGAAATATTAAGAAAAATCTTATAATTAGCATTATATTTCATTTATGTGTACGTATGACTGCAAGGGAATCCTTTTCATGTATCATAGCAATTTCAATAATTATGTGGCAACCGGGAATCACCTCCCTATGAACAAGTATTTGCAGTTTGTTATAGCTTGCAGCTTAATCTTACCAACGTGTGTTGCTGTATTCCATTCTGATCTGAGAATCAAATCACATAGTTCATATTGTTGGAATGAAAGTACTTGCCTGATGTCTTATACATTTTTAAAAGCATCATTGCATAATTGCTACTACCTACATGATTAATTTCCCGAGAAAGTAATGGGATCTTGTGGTTGTTGGATGATTGCGCAAGTTTTAATATTTCACCTTTCACTTAGTAAAACCATGTCAGCTCTCTGATTTAGTTCGGTACCTTGTTCTGGTTCAGCTTTGAATAAATGTTAATTTTGAAGTATCATTTTGTCCGTTGTTGGAGTTCTTACAACTAAGAGACCAATACCAATAACAACAATGATGACGACGACAATAACAAAGATAAGAAAGAAGAAGAAACAGATACACTTCATTACAGAAACAAGAACTTGTCAAAAGTTGTTGATGATCACTCCAGGTTTAGCCTGCAGTTGCACAGAATATTTCTTAGAGAACAAAGAAAAAAATACAGAGGACAAAGAGAGAGAGAAAGCGATATTTGGATTGGAAAAGAAAACAATTCCAGTATGCTAATCAGGACATGTTTCATTAAAACGATGGTTCCTGCACATGTGCTCCTAGATGGAGTTTAATTGCACATGTACCCCTTTAAAGAAGGATTCCTTGCATGTATCTCTTTCCTTTTCATTTTTTAAAAATCGAGGATTGATATCTAAGTATCCGTAGTTTATTTTATTTTGACAAATAAATATGAATGTAATGATTTGTTTACAGAAAGATTTATGTTGTAGATCTTGCAATGATGTATATTAACTGAAACATTTTCAGAATCAAGGGGAAGACTTGAGCCTCCTTTAGAACAGTGAGTTTGGGTAACTGTAATCTGCATAATACATAGTCTGTAATGTCAATTGCATTCAGAATTGATATAAAAAAGCCATGCATTTCATTTTATTATTGCCAGTTTTTATTGTTAATAACCTACTTGGTGATTATTGGCTGATCAATGATAGACAATAAGTTTTAATAAATCTATATTTTTGTAGACCATTATATTGGTTGGTGGCTTATCAAGTTTCGACACAATTTTATACATTTGTTAGTCCCGTGGCCTTACAGATTGTTTATTGATTTATTTTTTAAAATAAGTTTGATTGTACAATTCGAGTCAGACAATTTGAAAATGTAGTGAGTGATTCAAGTTTGACTGTCTGATTGATATTTGTATGACAATGGATGTATACCCAGCATTTGGTTTTACCTTAAGGTTTTCTAGTTGAAGGAAGATAAATTTTATGAGACTGAATCCGATTGAAAACCTGGATTTAAATTGATTTATTTGAATTATTTGAGATTTGAGCTTTTTTTGTAAATATTTGATCTTATTTGTAATTACCAAACTTTGATTTGTAATTATAATGAATTTGGGGAGTCTTTTTGCAAAATACCAAGTCAAAGTTAGAGACAAAAGCAATAAAATTGAAACAGTAAAATTCTCTATTTTTCTTCATTTTCTTCCCATTCGAAGTTGTTTTTTTATTTGAAATTTTTTCCTTCTTTTCAACTCTTTTCCATCAAAAAGTGGGAAAGACTCAAAGTGCATCAGTTGAAAATTACAAATAAAGATTTCAGAATTTTGTTTCAAGTCATAAGGTATGTAAATTTGTTTAATCTAATTTTAAACTCGTTTTTTTCGCGGGTCTTGTATCAAAAGATAAAATTAAAGCCTACAACATTTATCATTATTTTTCAGTAGGATAGTACCAAATGAGAAGTTTTAATGGTAAATCCTCCAAAGGTAATGATATGTACATATTTACGAAATGACTATTTTTTTTGGGCAATTTTTTCAACTCATATTGATGGCAAGCATATGCCAAGGAGAATAGTATTGGACAACCATCTCTTGTGGACCTATTTGTGAAATGAGAAATGATTTCAAGGAGAAATATGTACAACTTTAGAGCAATCTTTAGTTCAGAATCAAGACCAAGACTAGTGAACCACATTTGTAAATTAATATCTTTTTATTAAAATTAACGTTTTAATAATTTAAAGTTCGAAAAACTATTTAATTTTTTATAATAATTTAATTTATTAGTAAAGTAAAATAAAAAATATTAATTTTTTTTTTAAAAAATAATTTTAAAATGGACTAATCTTGATCATGATATCAAACCAAATGGGATCTAAGGCTTGTATGCAAATATCAAGTAATTAATTTTTTTGGTAATTTTTTTTATTGCGCAGAGAGAACACTTTCAACAATCCTCAACACTTAAATTATTCCATTTACTAAACAATAATTTTGGATTCATACTTCTCAACAAAGGAAAGTAAAAAACAAGGTAGTGTACAATTCTGTATCTCTTTCATTGCAACAGGCTATTTTGCCAACTCAACGTTGGCACTAATCCAGGGTTGTCAACTATAGGCCCGGGGCTAATGGAATTCTGGGCTCAGCCCACTGAGAATCCTCCCAAAGCGCATCAAAAGCTCAGCTTTTCGCATTTCGAATTCTCTCAGGCCTCCACTACCTCCGTCTTCGACTTCCACCGTCATCACCAGCCTCGATCGCCTTTGTTTCCCACCCTCTGACACCTTTTCCGGTCTCGTCGCTCCCATATCTGACGTCCGCCGACGTCTCCTGTGAACGGGCGAACGAGGAAGACGAGGGGGCTGTAATGGCATGTTTTGTAATTCAGTACCTAAGGTTTTGATTTTGCGGATGGCCCCTCCTTTGATTACCAAATTCTCATTGTAAATCCTAACTAAAGTCGTTTTTTTTTTAAAAAAATCATCAAGCCATATTTTCATTCGAAATCAAAATCAAGATGGATATCAATATCAGTGAACTACATTTATAAATTAATTTTTTTTATTAAAATTAACTCTATAATAATTTAATTTAATAAAAATGTAAAATAAATAATATTAATTTTATACAAAATAATTTTAAAAAATTCTGATTTTAATTTTAACTCCAAACCGAAATGGTGTCCAAATGACCATACTACCCCCATATGCAATGAGACAAATTTGTTCTGCTTCAATTGTGAGCGCCTACAGTAGAAGTATTGTGTACAAAATTTATTTCATGTGGTCCTACATGGGTTTGCTGATGGGTCAAACTTTTTATTTTATTTTATTTTATTTTTCGAAATAAATAGCCTGCTCCATCAGTTGCAACCCAAGTAGCGTATTGTGAACTAGTGAAAGAATTTTGCCCTTCTGCATTGCAGGCTGTGACTTTGATCCTCCCGTTCGGATTTTGTTGGTATCAATAATTTAAAAAAACCAAAAGAAATGCTAAAATTTTACACATATACCCCTAAAATTTATCATTATTAAAAGCAGAAGAAATTTTCTTTCAAAACCCAATACGATAGAATCCAGAGCTCACCCGAGCATGCTCGGAACATGGATGGTGTGGGACTCCGGGAGCACGTTAGGGCTTCAGAGTCAGCTGCGGACGCTGAGGTGGCGGGATCCATCTCCGATGGCCTGCCTCACTTGCTCTCTGTGGCGAAGGAAGTGGTCGGCCCCTTTTCATAGGGGCCGAGGGATCGCGAGCTCCGCGCGCTGCCGACGGTTTTGAGGAGGATTGAGGTAAGGGCGCCACAGAAACTGAAACTGTTTTGCATGACAAAGGTTAGCTGCGGATTGGTAGTGCATTTATGAGTTGCTCGATAGATTTTTGTTCTCATCTGCAATTTTCCGAATTTTTCGTTTCAGAATTCTAAATGAAAAGATTCCGAGTGAATGCGTTTCTGATTTGATTTTATTGTGTCGTTTGATTTGATGTGCAATTGTTGGACTTTGCAATGGATAAACGCAAACTTGAAGCAATATGTGATGTTTGAATATGAGAATCTGGAATATAAAAGACGTTGTTAATTTTGTAGGTGATATTGCAGTTTGAATCGTTTTTTTCACAAGAACAGAAAATTAATAAGATGTTGCGATTTCTACGTTTTGATGGAAAGTACATGTGAAACTATGTTCTCTGCCTAGTTTTTGAAGAAATGACTTTTGTTATTTTGAGTGCTTATGAAATGCCAATTCATTTCAACACACATGGATAAAATTTGGATTTTGAGACAAATTTCTAGAGCTATCTTTTTCTTCTTCTTCTTCTTCTTCTTCTTCTTCTAATTTTCGTCTTCAAGACCGTGGTGGGGAGTCCATCAATGTGAAAAAAGGGGTTAAATCCCCCTTTCCTGGTAGTAATTAAGTATTTTGAATACTCAGAGTACATAATTCGAAGGTGTAGATTCAATTTTATACAGCATTGTTCAAGAATGCTTATAATACAAATCAATGAGATATGAGAATTGACATGTAAATTCTATGCTAAACTAATCAAGAAACTTACAGTGAAGAATCTTATCTGATTAGTTATGGGTGGCAGGAGTCAAACAAACGGCATGCTTTGTTGATGAACTTCAATGACATTGATGCTTGGAGGAAGAATGCACACACCTGACTTCTTTTTCTTAATATTTGGTTGTGGAGCGGAGTTGTCAATGGCATATGGTTTGGTCTCTCATTTGCTCATTGTCTATTTATAGCTTCTCCAGCTTACCTGTTACTGCCATGTATTGATCCTGAAGATTTGAGAAAGATTTCTATTCATATTTTATTGCATACAATAAAGGTAGCCGTATCTTTTTTCATTCATAGCTTTCATTTCGGCTCTATTACACATATTCATTTTAAATGTTTGAGAAGGAATATCAGTCCATTAGATTAAATTAGTTGTAGATTTTTGTTTTTTATTTGGCATACAGGTTCCTTAATCTAATTCTTGTCTATGCCTCATTCACTACAAGCATTTTTAAACTTTTGTAGCATCATATTTCGTGATACCTGAAATGATCAATTCTGCTGACACGTTGATTTGATATTAATGTTGTAGAGTAGAGGTGGTACCACATCAGCTGTGACTTGAGGAAAAAAACATGTTAGATTTTCAATATTTTTGGACTTGAACACATAGGTCACATGGCAACTGAACCCGACTCTCTTATGTTGGGGAATTTCTGCCAATCTTGTTCAATGTGAGCAACAGTCAGGACATATTTCCACTTTGATGCTATTAGTCAAATGAATCTCTGTGCATGTATAACTATATTTGTTAAATTAGCTATGACTATAGCAAACGGTTTGTGTATAGTCACTACCATCAGACTTGAACCATTGCCATGATCTAAGATATGATAACATGTTTAAGATGAACATTTGACAAGGTGATAAGTTACGAATTGAAACTAAATTAAATTTTGTGGATAAGGAATAGGGTTGATGGGCCTGGGTTGGTTGACCACTTTGAAAAGTACCTAATTGTGCAAGCATGAACCACTTTGGAAAGTACCTGATAATAATTCCAATCTTACCTTAAAAATGATCAGAAATGGAGGTAATCGGGGTTTATATTCGAGTTTTCTTAACATACAACTAGAGTTGGAGTGTTATGATACATTTTCAGTTTTACCAGGTTTAGTATTGTGCCAGTAGGTGGTATGTGGATTCCTGTTTCTGCCTTGCATTTCTGCTATTTCTGCAGTTCTGCATTTCTGTTGAGGGTCTTGGTGGATTCAGTACAGTATCGAGATGTGATTTTGTGTGTTTTTTGGAGGTTGTGGGGTTTTGGGACATGCTGTAATTGTGCATCCTGGATACATGCCTAGTGGTTTCGAGCAAAGCAGCCCTTCTTCTAATGGTCCCAATGTATCTGAAATACCAGTTGATCCAGTAGCCGTATTCTGATGAAGACCAACAATCCTTCTTTTTAATAGCTCCACATTCATGACAGCTTTGTTTATAGCTCTTCCCATTGCCTTGATGAATGATGACTATTTCATCTGACTCTTACGCTGAAACAGGCTGGTGACATAACTGATGTAGCTGTGAGTCCTCCCCTAAGTAGTTATACCGATCTCATTCTCACTTACTGGGGTTACCTCCCTCGGCTTCTCGACCCTGTGGTACTGATCCACAATCCATTCGTTTTTGCTCCACTGGGTTGTCTTCAACGGCTCGTATCTTCTTTGCTGCTCTACATACTGTATTTGTTAAGCATGTTTGGGTGTTGTAAAGATTGAGTCAAGAGATCGAATGGGGTCATTGTATTCTACTGCTTCACTAGGTTCATGAGGAATAAGGGAGACAATTTGTAAAGGGAGTGTATGCAACACATTGTTTTATCATTGAATACAATGATTTTTCTTATGAGAAAAATATTGTGTCAGTTCTTAACTGTATCAAATAGAAACTAGAAATTTTTTTTTTAAATGTACTAATTTAGAAAATAGTGCAGGTCTGATGTAGAGTCTTCAAACAAAGTTTTATGCATCGAGTTTGCCCTTAAGCTTTGTGTGTTGTTGTTTATGCATCTTGGAGTTCCATCTCCTAGATTGTTGGAAAGAAAATTTTCAAAAGAAAATAAAGGTGATATTGGGTTTGTGGCTAGAGTGAAGCATGTTGTACAATGAAATTCTCTTACAAAATGCTGACGATCATAAGAGATTAAACAAAATGCTGACTCAAACATGCACTTATTTTTCTCAAGCTCCAAGGTCTGATGTGGCTTCAGCATTGGTCTTGTGACAGGGAAGCATAATTCAGCTTGCTGAATCAAGGGTTAGGACACAAAGCTGCACTTGTATTGAACCGCCCAGACCCCTCTGGCAGTAAACTAACAATTTGGAGACGGATGAGCATATGTAGATGACTTGCACCCATCAAGTTTCTTGCCTAATTTAACACCTATAACTCCCATTTATTTCCATGCTCAACTCTCACTGACTTTTCTTATGCTGGGAAATGTGTTGCTTTTTTTTCAGTCTATATACACTCAAATCGTCAAGACGATGCAGATTTACCATTCCGGATCAGGCAAGCTGCACTACAACTGTGCTGGGAAGGCAATAACCTGCTAGCAATGCAACTATTTTTCAGAACTACAACCACCATTCCATGTGGTTACTATGTCAATAATTTCTTGAGCATATTTTTTTTAAAAAAATAAAAACGTACCACCCCTATTACATAAAAACACACTTTGATCCAAGATTATACCAATCTGGAAATTTTTTTATAAATTCAAACAAGTTTCAATCCACACAACAGCAAGCCCAAACAAGGAGTTCACAATAATTTGTCACAATTCCCACCAAATAACTCATTAAGCTGATTATTGTAGCAACAATTTTTTCAACCCGGGAAGATGGCAAACATATGTCATATTACAGATGTCAACCTTCAAAAAAAGAAGTAATGATCGGCACAATATCAGGTCTAAAGACCCTGCTCAACAAGGTAGTCACCGAGCCTCTCAACGACCATGTTGCACTGGCCAGGAGTCATTGGCTCATCATACACACCAATGATCAAGGCCATATTGGTTTTCTTTATGGTAACACCACCAGATCCCTGTCAGACCAATAACAAATTGTTATTGAAAACCAGACTGATTGCTGAAATGTGCAGTGCGACAGAAAATTGAATAAAAAAGTAAAAGGAATGTTTAACTCTAGTGAAGGTCCAGTACAATGTAAATGCAATTTGGAATGGAATCTGACAGTCAAGTCACATACAAAATTGGCTTAGATATCATTGACAGCAAAACTAGCATGCGAATGAGTATAACAACAATTTGTGAATTAGCACATAGCATATAAGCAAGAGGTGATAGCAGAATTGCATAATAACAAAACAATTCTAAGCACAAGAAGTTTCTTCTTAACGAAAAATAAGTTGCTTATGGTTTTCATGGAACCTCTACAGTTTAAATCAGCCGCAAATAGATTCACAACTATTAGTATTCAAGATGAGAGGTTTAAAACTATCACAACTTGGCACGGTCCAGAATATGTTCAAAAGTATCATGGACCAGAGCAGATAGCTTTTCACTTGACTTAGCTGCTAAAGTTCATGTCACCCCACAACAGGCCTACTAATTTAAAGACTTGTAATATCAGCTCAATGAGGGGAATGTACTAATAATCTTCTGTCAATGGCATGCAGGATGCCAAGAGTTAAAAGATTGTAGTTCTTGATATATACATTCGCATGTGTCAACTGATAGTAGATGCATGATTTAGCAGCATGCCAAAATTGGTACATTAGATATCCTGAACCTACCGGCTCCACTATATTCTGATGTCATTAACACAATAACTACCTAAAAACGGGTGAGAAACTGACTCTAGCTACTATCGTGTTTTCTCTGGTTTAAATTAATTACTTTGAGGTTACCGTGACATAACAAGGACCAGTCCATGCCTAACATCATTTGCCAAAAAAAATAACAATAGGATGTTCTGAACCATCATACCAGATAGACTAACAATTAAAGCCACCAGAATTATGAAAAAAAAGTAAATTATATAATTGCAAAACCAAAAGAATGACAAACACCAGAAAATTTTCGTATAGTCATAGTAGCCCAAGTACTCACCTTCTTCCCTCTAATAACCGCACCAGGTTCACCTTGGATAACCATGTACTTTGCACCTCCAAGGTACAAGCCAGTTGGAGCAAGAGAACCAGGTTCAGCAAAATCATTCATAATGGCATTTATCTCTTCAGGCTTGAACTACAGATGGCAAAACAGAAGTCCTCATGAGAAACAAGAATTCCACCTAAATAAAAATCAACTGGAGAAATAGCTTTCTGGTCATCCATAAATATGGGATTAATATCAATCAATTCGATAGTTAAAATTCAAGAACAACCATTTTTCTGCAATAACAAATGGGTTCTTGTGCTTTAATCATAGAGTACAATCAATTTTAAAGGTGACACCATTTTTGCAAAAGTCAGCAAGTTAGGATACGTTTTTGCTGCATTCTCCAAGCAAGAACATGAGAAACTCGCTCAAGCACCTCAAGAATATGTTCAATAGTCAACAGTAGAATGCATAATACAAATTATTCCTTCAGAAGAGGTCACTATACCAAGATTAAGCTGTCCGTTTTTCTTCAGCGAAAGAAGTTATCAAATTATCAAATTCTATCCAAAACTTTTATATAACTGCTCATGCATTTCCTCTAAAAAATAAGAGGATTCCGAAAAAGTATATTTTCATCCATAATTGAAGAATTAAAAATCAGATTCCCTTTTTATTTTGCAATTGTCACAAGCATACCACCACTTACGGATAAAAATCAGCTTCACAAATGTGTTCCACCAGTCACAAACATCATGATTTCACTGAATCCTCGTGATTCATCGGAGAAGGCAGCAAAGCACAATGACGCGGCAAAAGTAAAATCAGGTCAAATCAAATACATAGGTAATAATATAAATTTGAAACAGTATAGCCAATATTGTTTAAGCAACAAAAACATAAAAAAAACTCAAAATCGAAAATGATGAATCGAAATGGCTACAAACACATAGAACAGTCCTAAATCTAAATTGAACACCCAGATCAAAGATTCAGAAGAAAAGCAAGATCAGATTCACAAATTACAGCAAACAACACCTCAACTTTATCAAACCCAGATAAAAAAACTCATCAAAAATCAAAGGAAAAAAACGCCAACCACTAAAAAGCTCGGATCGAGACAGATGTCACAGACCTACTCAACAACAGATGATCAAAGGCGAAAAAAAATACCTGAGGGAAGTTATCGCTCTGGGCCCAGACGCTGCCGTCTTGACCGAGGATGGCGGCGGCGGTGAGGCGCTGGCCGTCGATCTCGCACATGAGGTGGTCGTCGACGTAGGCCTGCCACGACATCCTCGATATCTGCTTCGCCCGCGCGATCGATCGAGGACGGTTTCGATCTCTTCTCACTGCCGGAGCTAAAGCTGGAGACTGAAGCTGCAGCTTGAGGTGGAGCTCGTTTTATCTGGCGAGAAGAGTAAGTACTGGCGTCGAAATGCGAAAGATCTCGAGGGCGAAGAGACTGAAAGAGTACCGAATATTCCGCTTCTGCCACCTGCGGAACCGATTGATATTTTTAGGCCGCATTGCAATAATACGGTTGCGTCCGGGTTGAATTACGCTTCTGCCCTCTCATCCAAGATTGTTAAGAGCAAACCTGTTCGGACAAATTGGGATCCTCGACGGATTGGGTCGGAACGGGGATCCGGTCGTAACGGTAGCAATTTTTTTAATTAGTGGTCTCAATAATAGCAATTGGAGGTCAGACTCGGACCATCTTTGTGTACGGCTATAACGATTTAAATTTTGAATTATTGTGTTTTTCACATTTTAATAGAATTATGGACCATCGGGATCGAACGCCTTCCGTTGGATCTGTTGCCACGTGACCCGAGTCCGATTAAATCCAACGTTAATGTGTCTGTCTGTGGCTACATCGCCACTGTTGCTAATACAGTTTTGAGTCCCGACAGGCACATCGCAGTTGTCGTGGGCTCTCACCAGTCGGCACTGTTTTAAGAATTATATCTTAGGGGAGATGCCGAGGTGGTGATCACTGGTCACGTGACCCGAGCCCGACCGGACCTGGTTGATCACGTTCACAGTCACGCTGCTGCTTCCCTCGTGGCCTACTCGGTTGCCCTCCAAACAGTATATGCTCGACACCGTCGCTCCCGCGTATTCATGAAATTTCTAATATACCCTTTTAAAAAATTTTAATTGGTTTTTATTGCATATTAAATACAATATAGGGGAATATATGCAATTTACGGTATTTTGTAAGAGTATGCTATAGGATATACTCTGTACATACAGTCACAAAAAACTTAGAAGGGGGGCGTATCTGCAAAAAAGCTAGTTCTATTTGGTCAACAGCCGACGTGGACCCGAAGAGAGGAAAGCAAACAGACCGAAGCAAAGCAGCCGATTTGGAAAACGAGCTCAAAGAAATGCGAGACAGGAACTCAAAGACTAATTTGCACGTGGTAAATTGGGCAGGGCGCAAATCAAATCGACCGTGCAGTTTGCAAATTAAATTAAAAAACTAATTGGAGTCTAACTGAAAATATTTTCTTATTTTTTAGCTTTTTAAAATAAAAACTCTTATTTTCTATGTAATTCTTAGACTTAGCAACATAGATGTTAAAGCTTTATTTATTATATGCCATAATTCTCAATTAAATAGATAATTAAAGAATTCAGAATACATGAACCCGATCATTAATCTGTGTCTTCGATAATTAATACGATAAAGTCAAGAATTATTGCCTATAATCTCATATTTATTATATTTATCAGTAATGTTCATAATTTCAATAATTATTTATAAATTTTATTTTTTTTAAAAAATAAGATTTTTTAGTAAAATATTATTTATCTTATTGTAAATTTGTAAAAAATCATCTATCTTATTAATATCAATAAAAAATTAGTTGTTTTATCCTATAAATTTACAAAAAATACCTCGAATAAAATATTTTAAAATTTTATTTTTAATTTAATTTTATCAATTAAAATTAATACAAAAAATGAATTATTTCCATTTAATTTTCATATAAAAATAATTTATTTATTTCAATTTTAATAAAAATTTAGTTGTTTGATTTTATAAAATTAGAAATTTAAAATATAATTTTATCAAATCGATTTTTTGATAATTATGAACCACTTATCCAAAATAAAATCAAATAATTTAATTTAATATTTTAATTTTAATTTAATTGCTAAAATTAAATTAAATTAAAATATTTTTTAAAAATTTTAACCGAGTTGATTTTTTGTAAATTTATAATATAATGTGAGTGATTTTTTACTAATAATGATAACACAAGCAGTATTTAACAAATTACAATAAAACATATGATTCATTACTAAAAACTCTTAAAATAATTATTAATTATTATCTTAGTATATTAAACTTGGGCTCTAAATTATTGAATAAATTATGATTGAATTGAACGCAAAAAAATCTTTATGTTTTTTATTTAATAAATTTGGACTCAATAAATAAGAGAAGATTTCTCCAAATTATCCAATGAAATTTATTTTTTAAAAAATATATATTACGCTCAATTTTGTTAGGTAAAAAAAATAAGCACATAGTTTTTTATATCTTAGTAAAAAACTCAGGTTTAAAAAATTATCAATAATTTATATTTAAAGTAAAAATGACAAGTAATTATTGAAATTACGAAATTATTTAAAATTTAGGTGCCGTGTATGGCCATTTTAAAAATCAAAACAACACGAAACATTTCGGTGAGTATCCAGGGCACGGAGGGAGAGAAAGAAATTGGGAATTTTTCACCGGAGATGGGAGAATCGAGCGCGAGCAACAGGGGTGCGTCTTTCGTGCTGGCGACTTCTCCCGATGAGCAGAGAGCTCTTGATTCCAAGAACTCGGTTCGAGGTCAGTGTCGTGGATCCCTCTCTTTCTTTCCTCGAGAATTCAAACGGTAGCGGTTTCTGCAAGCTTGGTCTTGAATTTAGTTTCTTTTTTTTTCGTTTCTTTTAATGCGAACCATTGTTTAATTTGATCAATAGGTGGCTTGCCCGAATTTGCGGTTGATGCCTCTGATATGAGGAATTTCGTATTTGTTGGAATTAGTGGTTTTTTTTTTTTTTTTATGATCTTTTGAATTCGAAAGTTTTCTGATCTGGAGTTTAAACCGTGAAAATTGGAGCTGCAAGCGGAAAAAAGGCTCCATTTTGGAGCTCCTGACGTCGAATTTACATTTTATTCTGAGGCTAGGATAGTGTTTTACATCTTTTAAGGTAGCGAATGTTTAAAGCCTCTAATTTTACTGCCATAGTTTGCCAGAATTTCAGAGGAATTCGGGAATTGGTATGGGAGAATCAAGATGCGTATTAAGTTATTTATCATAAAGGATTATTATTCAGGAGTGAGAAATGACTCTGGCCTGCTTTGGTGATAACCATTTTAACCATTATGATCTGCTTCCCAGTAAGAGGATGAAAAATTTCTGCATGGAAATGCCCAATTAGTCCAATAAGAATTTCTAAAGAACTTGAATGAAAATTGTGTTTATTATTTTCATGGTGTTGTTCTTAATTACGTATTAGCCCTTTATATGATAGGAAGGGGTATTTTAAGCTACAGTTTTTTAAGCACTTCACTTATTATAACTTGTGCAACGTTTTTCACATTATACCTAATGTCATTACTCATTCCTTTACCTTGTCACCTGTTCGACAGAAATAGAGCGTGTTGTCAATAGGTAGGCTTTAATTTGAAGGGCCTGGCACTCGATAGCTATAATTTTGTCGTTGAGCCATTGCTCATAAAGCATTCGTTCTTAGCTTGTTTTAATCTTTTGGTGAACTTTGAACAGGGCTGCATATGTTTTTCAGATCATCATAGGGGATGAATATAATAATCAGTTCAAGAATGCATGTGTAATAAAAAAGATGGACTCTACTTACATTGTAAAATATCTTACGTTAACAATTCTGGATTAGTATGATTTACAAAATGAATGAAGCAATATGAAGCATCATGTAGGGTATATTGCAACCATGGAGCAATGAAAAGAATTGAAGAGACTAAATACATGTAATCTATGATGGCCTCATATGTTAACTTTGTGAAACAAAGCAATAAAGACCGGTGTTGCAAATATCTATGAGTGCTATGTGCAAGGGCCATTAAGATCTGTTGGTAGAAGCACATGAAAGACAGTTTTTAAATGCATTTGTTTCTGAAGTTCCACCATTATTTTACTGTAGAGGCTGATACGGTATGAATTTGATCCGAGTCTGCTAAGATTGGTCTACTACCAACCAGCAGATTTTTGACCCACCTATTATGATTTATTTGATCCAAGAGCTAAAACTCTTCCAGTCAAATCTCAATACCATATCTTTTTGTCTTGATTAGATTGATCTTAATAATGTGCTTCTGCTACTTGATTAATTTTCTTATTATGGACTGAGCAGCAATTACCTGAGTACCTCAAACCTTGGTTAGTAGGCTTTGAATTGCATGACCTATTCTAGTCTGGTAGTTAATTTTCCCAGCTGCTAAGCCATTGGCACCTTTGTTATTCTTTTACATCATACTAGCATGAGCTGATTTAATATCTTCATATTTGATTGTTGCCCCTTAGTCTCAAAGACTTAAGTCTTCCATCTATGATGTCCTTCATTATTCATAAAGTCCTGCATATCTGATCTTCTTTCCCATGTTATTATTATATGATCATGAATTATATTTGCTAGTTTGACTGACATTCATTTGCTGCTGTGAATTCTCATTTCTCAGAGGCAGTTCAGGAAGGATTCAAGACTGCCTGCATCAGCGCTGCTGTTGCTGCAATTCCAACGGTGGGTTTTGCTTCTTTCTTTTTTCCGTTTATTTGCTTTTCTGCTACCTCTTCAGTTATCTACTTATGTTTTAAGGATGCCGTTGATCATGGTCTACACGCTACAATGAAAAGATTTGGCCTCTTACTTCTCCACTCTCATTACTGTACTGAAGTAGTTGCTAATTTTGATTTTTCATTTCAGTTGGTGGGCTGCCGAACAATTCCTTGGGCAAAAGCTAATCTTAATCACACAGCACAAGCACTACTCATATCAGCCGGTAACATTGAATGGAGATACTTTTTCTCATTTATTGATTGTAAACTGTAAATTGATCAAAATAAGTCTTCTACACCTTCAGTTCTGCGCATACCAAACATTGTGTTATAATGAACCTATCTGCTTTGTATGTTGTGCAGCTGGGATAGCCGGGTTCTTCATCACAGCTGACAAAGTTATACTAGGGAGAGCCAGAGATAACACCATGGGCAAGGCTGATAAAGCAGCTTGATGTGAGTCCCGCTTCTCATGCGGTGCAAACATGAAGGTCATCTTGCTTCATAGCCATCCTTTCACAGTTGCTCTGCATGACAACCTACAAGGCATCAAAATCGAAGTAACCCAATGTTGATTTCTCACTTTCCATTTTGACTTTTTGTTTTACATTTTTTGTAACTATGCTTTTGTGTTGAAATAATGTCAAAAGGCCCATATAGCAAGGCAAGGTTGAAACCCTTCAAACTTCAGGTAATTCTGGATAGTGTTTGAATAAAATTTTGAGTAATGTTCTTATGCGTCAAAAGAGTCGCACTAGAATTCATGATAAAACCTAATGAATAAAGTCACAACTAATCTCAGAAAAAGACTGCATTATTATTAGGGGTTACTGGCTGTCATTATACCTCAAATCACAGTTATATGATTGATGCTTTGTCACTGATGCTCATGGCCTTGCTTGCCATCTCACTGTCACACTTCCTTGCTTCCTTGGCTGTGTATATAGATAAGGATGCTTCTTCTTCTTCTTCATGTGGTCAAAAATAAAATACTTGGTGCCATTAGACAAAAAGCTTGAGATTTAATAGTTCCCATAACTCATATGGCAGCATCCACTCCTTATTCTCCCCACTCCCTCATCTCCTACCTTGCTTCTGATGTTCTCTTGTGGGATCCACTTCATTATATAATAACACAATCATATAGAATCTTCTGATATCTCCCGTAGTATCTAGTCCTTAGTTTTTTTTTTTTTTTTTTTTTTTTTTAATCCAAGCCTTATCCTCATCTCTCGTAGAACTCTATTTTTTTTTTAATGGCCTTTTTTGGGGGGCGAATCTCGTGTATACCCTAATCAGAAACTGAAAATTTTCGATTCTGTCGTAATGGAGACTCAAGCTCAAGTCTTTTTCATTGTGTTGGTGATGGTTTCAACATCTCTTTTATAACTATGAAAAGGATAGCTATATTAATAATATAATTTCATTATTCTCAAGCTTTAAACACAGAGGAGATTATTCTCCCTCTTTTTTAACTTTTGAAGAGGATTGTGTTTAAGGATATTATTAGTTGGGGAACAATTCAAACATTCTAATAAAAGACATGGCTCAAAAACATGTTCACATTTTGGCATAACCATGCTGCTAATTAGGTTTAAAGATGGGATCAAAAAACTTCTTTGACAACAAAGCTTGAGTGGACCTTGATTGAATTTAGTTTTTGATGGACCCTTTCCACCGCCATGAAATGAAATGACTTTGTCTATGAAGCTTCTATAAGAAATTCACATGGCCTTTATTTTTTGTATTTTTTTCTAAGTTTTTTGAAGAACATATCACATCACCGTATAAAATGGTAGGACAGCAAAATCTTTAGTGGCCCCGTTTCTCGGACCTATTTCACGAGCCCCAGCCCACACGCAAATATTTCAACTTTGAATCGTGGCTTAATCTTGCACAACAAGTCATGTGTACAACTTGTTTTTTTTAGGGTTTTTAGCACATATTTAGCACATACACCCTTTCTAATCTGACTAATTCGTAGTGCACAAGGATCTTTTATTATAGAGAGCGTTGTTTTTTTTTCCACTGTTGTAATAGCAGTTTCATGCAGCTTATGAGAAACATTTTTGTTGAAAATGAGATAATTAATTAGAAAAAAGATGGGTCATTAGGCACTTTGATTAAGATAATGGGGGACGAAGCCAACATGGTTGTCGCCTCATTTATCCAAGATGGCAATCTTAGGTGCCATCTAATTAAAAAATTGTGCTAGAAGAAATTTTTTTTTTTAAAAAAAAAAGGAAAAGAAAAGGTGGTCATGGGAGAAAAGGGAAGCGAGTAGGTTGAATCGGATGAGGACCAGCCCTCGGGGCCTTATCCTCAGCACCCACCCCTCCACAAAAAGGATGATGGTGTGGAATCTTTTCATCCTTTTATATCAATCCATTTAGCAAAATTTTTTTTTAAAAAAATCCCATTTCCATCCTCTTTATATACACTTGCTCTCCCATGCAATGCTTTGTTGCTTCCTGTGCATAAGATCCAATTCAATCCGAGTTCTTCTATTGAAGCGAGAGAAGAGAAGAGAAGAGAAGAGACATGGGTGAATACTTCAATCATGTGCTCCATGGCTCCGACGATGATTCGGGTTTCTCATCATCGTCCACATCCTCAGATTTCACCGAGGACACGGCCTCGTCCGCCGGGGATTCCTCCGGGCCTCTCTTCGAGCTATCTTCGCTCATGGAGCATCTTCCAATCAAGTGAGCTTGCTTGCTACAATTCTTTATCTACTACCGCATGTTAAACGACCGATCGATTGATTAATCGGCAATTTTTGGTGTAGGAGGGGGCTGTCAAAGTTCTACCAAGGGAAGTCGCAGTCCTTCACATCTCTAGCCAATGTGAGGTGCCTTGAGGACCTTGTGAAGAAGGAGGTGCCCTACAAGAGGAAGATGAGGCCGAGCAAGAGCTACGGCGGAGGGCTGGACCAGAGCCAGAAGCCGAGCTTCGCGCCGGGGCCGTGCAGCAAGACCATAGCCAAGAAGTTGTCGATAGGATCTTGTGCTTCTGTGATGGCGAAGAGAAGTAGCAGCAATCTTTTGTCTAGCCGCAAGCCGCCTCCTATACCTGTGCATAAGAATTTGTAATCTTATCTGTGGTGATACGGCTGAATTTTTTGTTCCTTTCATAAAAATTTGTACTCCACTGGGTAAATTTATTTATTATAGTATAGTTCTCGCGGAGAATTTTGTTTTTCCTTTCGATTTTAGAAGAAATATATGGTCTTCGAATTTTATCTGGTATCGAAATAATTTGATGATCGTTGCAAGTTACAGAATTTGTTGAAATATTGTTCGTGTGATTTCAAAATTTTTGAAATTTGAAAGTCCGAAAAATATATAATTCGATATTTCTTTTATTATGTAAAAATTGAAGTTTCCAAATTTTAAATTTTGATAAATTTAAAATTTATTAGTTCTTTAAAAATTGATTGAATTTCAAAATTATAAAATTTAAAATTTAGTGTCTGAAGTACAAATCTAATAAAATAAATATTAAAATTTAAAATTTATTTTTTTTACAAAATAAATATATTATTTAAATTCAAAATTTTAAACTTTTTGGAATTTTAAAACTTTATGAAACAAACGGACTCAAATTAAATTAAGACAAATCGATTATAATTATTTATGATACAAATCAGTTTTAAAAATTTCGTTTAGATGTTTGATTATGAGATAAGAGGAGCAAAAACAGGTTAAAATCTGGTCTACGACGCACTACAAAAGAATACAATTCAAATGGAAATGAACTACTTCGATCAATAATTAAAGCATATTTAAAACCTAGAAAATCATTCTTCTAGATACGATTATGGTCTGCGTCAACCCTAATTATCTTGATTTTCGACTCAGAGCTCTCGTTTCTAGAAAATGACTTGTCTTAATTTTTTCAATTATTTTTATTAAGATTTTAAGTTTCCACGGTCAAAATTATAATAAAATAATTTTAATAATTATTTTCAAAGATTTAATATTTTTAAGATTCATAAAATATTCGAAACGAACGAAATTTTTTTGGGCTAAAATCAGTACCGAAACTTCGGAACTTAAGAGCCGTTTGTTTTGGGATTGTTTTGGGATTAGAATCAGTGTCAGTTGGTTTTAAAATTATTTTTTTTTCTTATAAAATTATATTTATTATTTTATATATTATTATATTAAATTATTCTAAAAAAATAAATAATTTTTTAAATTTTAAATTATTAAAATGTTAATTTTAATAAAAAAAATTAATTTATAAAAATAATTTACTAATTTTGATTTTGAACTTAACTCCCAACTAAACTCATCCTAAAAATTTTGGATTTTTACTATTTTTAATTGTTGGTGCAGACCGAAGCCAAACCCCATTTTAGGATCCAGTGTGGCGCCTGTCTGTTTCGGACCCACAACCCGTGGTTCACCATGTACCACCATGTGACAGGCATCTCATCTGCTACAGCGTCGTCGTTCTTATCCTCGCGCCCGTAACACCCACGTCTCCTTCGCTCCCCCATTGACACCTCTGATGCAGTCCAATCCCACACGTGTGGCCTCACTCCGGTGGTACCCGTTAAGAAAGCTGCTCCTGCGGAACACCTGAAACCCAGTTTTGTGAATTCCTCTATTTATTAGCTCAGAATTGACCGAATGAAGCAGCGTGAGGAAGGGGGAGGAGAGGCAGATGGAGAAGGGGTCGAAAGGGCACAGGAAGGCGAGCGAGGGGGAGCGGAAGGACCGGCGGTCGGCGACGGGGATGAGTGGCGAGCCGAAGAAGGGCGGCCACGGCGGCAAGTTCACGTGGGCCGGCGGCCACCGGTTCGTGGACGACAGGATCCAGAAGGGAGCCGTGGACGCCATGGATCCCAACTTTGAGGATCCGCTGGATGATGTCCGACTTGGATCGCCGGCGTCGTAGATTTCATGTCGAGCCATGCGCTTTTTTTTTTTCTTGGGAATAAATTTCTAAAAAGCATGGGCATGTTATGGTCTCGCCCAATTGCGCCCAAACAGGCTTAATGTGGAGGATCAATGCGGGCGCAAACGCTTCAATTCTAATGGGTTACAGCCCAATCAAAGCTGGCCCAAATCGTAAGCTCCGCGTTTGATTTCACTAGCAATCAAACGGAGTAAATTTGACTAAACTATTTATTTACTTTTTAAAAAATTTATATATATAAATTTTTTTGTCCTTATTCTGATCCCATATTTCCGGTTTTTTTTAAGATAATTAGGTATAAGTTTCTGTAATTAATTTTAATTAGGTACAACCTCTAGTAATTTTCGGAATCACCCTAATTCTTATTTTCGAAAATATTTACCCACATTCGTTATTGTTATTTAATCAAATTTTTCTAAAAAAATTTCGATTTTACCTTCGATTATTTTTATAAATACACCCCTAAAAATTTTTCTTTTATATTTTACATCCCGAAATTCGATTTTTTGCAAATAACACCCCGAAATAACTCTGATTTACAGAGGGGAGCTCGAAATTCGGATTTTTGCAAATAAACCTCCGGAAATTATTTTGATTTACAGAAAAGTCCCCAAAATTTGGATTTTTGCAAATAACACCCCGGCGCGCGAACGAGAGCGAGAGCGGGAGCGGAGGCCGGGCGGGCAGGAGCGGAGGCGGATGCGGGCGAGAGCCGACGGCGGGAACGGAAGGGCAAGGCAGGGCAAGGCAGGCGCGCCGGCACGCGGGGGCGGAAGGGCGTCGGCCTTGGCCGTTTGCGCCCGCGTGGCTTAGCCGCGGCCGCGCCTCGGCCTCCCGTCCCGAGTGGGGCGGGGCCGTCCGCGCCCGCTGGCTTGCCGGAGGCGCCGGCGCCTCGGCCTCCTCCCCGGCGGCGCGGCGATACTTCGGCCGGCGATGGTC
>RXID01021561.1:103924-156028 GCA_005019695.1 Trichopus zeylanicus subsp. travancoricus
CGTCCCCGGCACGCGGGCGCGGACGTCGGCCGACGATGGTCCGGCGAGGGGTGTATTTATAAAAATTAGTTTTAAAATTTCGGAAAATTTAGATTTATTTTATAAAAAAAAATTTAAGGGTTTTTTTAATATATAAATATTAAATTTGTATTTATAAATTTAAAAATTATTAATGTCTTTTTTTGTAAAATTTTACTTAAAATATGAGAAAAAATATACACTTATTTATAAATAAAAATATTGAAGGGGTCTATTTGTAAATGTACAACATGAAAGTTGTAATTTTAAATTTTAAGTTTTGAAACCTTTCGATGAATTATTTGTAAAATTTACTTATAAAATAAATAAAATTTGGACTTATTTATAAAGAAAAATATTAAAGGTGGTCTATTTTTAAATATAAAAATAGTAAACTTGTAATTTGAAATTTTAAATTGTAAAACTTTCACCGTATTTTCCGTGAAATTTAGTATTAAAAATGATTAAAATATTGATTTATTTAAAAAAAATCAAGGGATTTATTTGTAAATGTACAATATGAAACTTGTAATTTTAAATTTTATATTTTGAAACGTTCGATGATTTATTTGTAAAATTTACTTATAAAATAAATAAAATTTGGTCTTATTTATAAAGAAAAATATTAAAGGTGGTCTATTTTTAAATGTAAAAATAGTAAACTTGTAATTTGAAATTTTAAATTTTAAAACCGTCACTGTCTTTTTTTTGTGAAATTTAATATTAAATATGATTAAAATATTGACTTATTTATTAAAAATATAATCAAGGGATCTATTTTTAAATGTACAATATAAAACTTGTAATTTTAAATTTTAAGTTTTGAAATAACTAAAGAAAGAGTACGGAGAGAAATCACACCAGATCCAGATCTACCACCAAAAGGATAAACCCTATTTATGTAAAACTGGAGATGATAAAGAAAGTCACTTCCTAGTAAATGACAATCATTCCTGAGATTTTATAACATATAGCTTGCCATAACAATAATAGAAGTTTGCAGCTTACTAAAACAATATAGCCTAATTAGTAATCAGATAGCAATAGCAACTAGAAAGTTCAAGACACAAAGCAATATAACAAGTTCTGCTGTTGTCCAACAAAAGCAAACCTTCCATTATTGAACCAAAAAAGGAAACATTTCATTATTCCTTATAAATTAAAATTTGAAGAACATTAATGAAACAAATGTCTAAAATAACACTTCTCATTTCTCATTCAACAAAAGAGAGGTGGATGATAAAAGATATGATAGTTCCTCTTGAGTTACTAATCCAAAACCTTGCAATCTAACTCTCTCCAGTCTATCTTGCAGAAATATGTACCTGCAAACAGAATGCACCCATAGTTATGATAACCAAGCAACATGACATCATTATCATTTTCGAAAAGACTGTTTACCCAATCAAAATTGATCCTAGAGATCTGACGAACTTCCTGCAAAAAAATACAGTGACATTTATTAATGTATTGTTTCAAAATCACATAAAATAAGAAAAAAATTGTTAATTTTTAAAAAGAAAAACTCAAATGGTAAATGCATACTAAAATTTGAAGTCATTACGGCAGACCTTCTTCTTCCTCTTCCCTTACGACGTTCTCCAACATATTGGTTTCCCACTGAATGTTGAT
Organism: Trichopus zeylanicus subsp. travancoricus; assembly: GCA_005019695.1. Lineage (NCBI taxonomy): Eukaryota > Viridiplantae > Streptophyta > Magnoliopsida > Dioscoreales > Dioscoreaceae > Trichopus > Trichopus zeylanicus. The sequence continues at coordinate 105,575 of RXID01021561.1, forward strand.
TACTGCTAGATTCAGAAACATCAATTTGTTGTTGTAGTCCAAGAGGCTCTTTACACGCTCTCTTGTTGTGTCCCAGCTGACCACATCTACTGCAAGTATATATTGCTCTACTTGATGTTTCCATTGGATTCTTAATCCTTTTCTTCTTAGGCCTACCAGGTTATCTCCTTGAATGTGGAGGAAGTACTTGCAGAGCATTTGGCACAGACACCCAAAGTTGCTTGCATTTAAAATTTAAAATTTAAATTACAAGTTTACTATTTTTACATTTAAAAATAGACCACCTTTAATATTTTTCTTTATAAATAAGACCAAATTTTATTTATTTTATAAGTAAATTTTATAAATAAATCATCGAACGTTTCAAAACATAAAATTTAAAATTACAAGTTTCATATTGTACATTTACAAATAAATCCCTTGATTTTTTTTAAATAAATCAATATTTTAATCATTTTTAATACTAAATTTCACGAAAAATACGGTGAAAGTTTTAAAATTTAAAATTTCAAATTACAAGTTTACTATTTTTATATTTAAAAATAAACCACTTTTAATATTTTTTTATAAATAAGTCCAAATTTTATTTATTTTATAAGTAAATTTTACAAATAAATCATCGAACGTTTCAAAACATAAAATTTAAAATTACAAGTTTTATATTGTACATTTACAAATAGATCTCTTGATTTTTTTAAATAAATCAATATTTTAATCATTTTTAATACTAAATTTCACGGAAAATACGGTGAAAGTTTTAAAATTTAAAATTTCAAATTACAAGTTTACTATTTTTATATTTAAAAATAGACCACCTTTAATATTTTTCTTTATAAATAATTCCAAATTTTATTTATTTTATAAGTAAATATTACAAATAAATCATCGAACGTTTCAAAACATAAAATTTAAAATTACAAGTTTCATATTGTACATTTACAAATAGATCCCTTGATTTTTTTAAATAAATCAATATTTTAATCATTTTTAATACTAAATTTCACGGAAAATACGGTGAAAGTTTTAAAATTTAAAATTTCAAATTACAAGTTTACTATTTTTACATTTAAAAATAGACCACATTTAATATTTTTCTTTATAAATAAGTCCAAATTTTATTTATTTTATAGGTAAATTTTACAAATAATTCATCGAAGGTTTCAAAACTTAAAATTTAAAATTACAACTTTCATATTGTACATTTACAAATAGACCCCTTCAATATTTTTATTTATAAATAAGTCTATATTTTTTATCATATTTTAAGTAAAATTTTACAAAAAAGACATTAATGATTTTTAAATTTATAAATACAAATTTAATATTTATATATTAAAAAAACCCTTAAATTTTTTTTATAAAATAAATCTAAATTTTCCGAAATTTTAAAACTAATTTTTACAAATACACCCCTCGCCGGACCATCGCCGGCCGGCGTCCTCGCCCGCGCGCCGGGAACGGAGGCCGAGGCCGGACGGCCCGCCGGCACGCGGGCGCGGACGGCCTCCGCACGCGGGACGGAGGCCGAGGCGCCGGCGCTCCGGCATGCGGGCGCGACGGCCTCGCCACGCAGGACGAGGCCGAGGCGCCGGCGCGCAAGCACGCGGGCCAGACGGCCAAGGCCGACGCCTTTCCGCCCCCGCGTGCCGGCGCGCCTGCCTTGCCCTCCGTCCCCGGCACGCAGGGCGGAACGGCGTCGGGCCTTGGCCCGTCTGCGCCCGGGTGTCGGCGCGCCGGCGCCCCGGCCTCCGCCTCCGCTCCCGCCGCCGGCTCTCATCCGCATCCGCCTCCGCTCCTGCCCGCCCGGCCTCCGCTCCGCTCCCGCCCGTGCGCCGGGGTGTTATTTGCAACAATCCAAATTTTGGGGACTTTTCTGTAAATCGAAATAATTTCCGGGGGTTTATTTGCAAAAATCCGAATTTTGAAGTGGCTTTTGTAAATCAGAGTTTTTTCGGGGTGTTATTGGCAAAAAACCGAATTTCGGGGTGTAAAATATAAAAAATAAGTTTTTTAGGGGTATATTTGTAAAAATAACCGAGGGTAAAATCAGAATTTTTTGGGAAAAGTTTGATTAAATAATAATCAGGGGCGTGTGGGTAAATATTTTCGAAAATAAGGGGGTGTGGGTAATTCCGGAAATTACGGGGGTTATACGTAATTAAGGCTAATTACAGGGACTTATACGTAATTATCCCTTTTTTTTATATCGCGACTATAGTCCGGTTCAAACCGATGGAACCCAAATTAAATAATTGATTCGATTTAGGTTATTCAGTTTTCGTTTCGGTTCGATTTTAAAAAGTAAAAAATTTAATATTTTGTTTCGATTTCGATTTTTGATTTTGAAAAATCGTAAAAAGGGAATCCAACTTACATGTATATATAAATACATAATATTAATTTTGGTTTTGGTTTTTGATTTTAATTTTAATATAATTAAATTTAAATTGAAAAAAATAAAATCAATTTAAATTTTCGATTTGCGATTTAAACCGAATCAAAATTTTTAGTTCGGTTTTATAATATTTCAGTTCGGTTCGGTTTTTGAATTTTTAAAATCTAAAATTTCAGTTCAGTCTATTCAATTGAGTTCGATTTTGAACCGAATGGACAGTCTTAATCGCGCCGCTTCTCATTTGCCCGGCCGTGGACGAAAAGCTCGAGATTCACCTTCTTTATTTGGTATAGTTTTATAATATAATTATTTTTATTATTTATTCATAATTAAGTTGTCCTAATTTATTATTAAATTAAATTATTTATATAAATAATTATTGGGAGAGTCGAAAGAGTATTAAATTAAATTAATATAGTACGTTGGACACTAAAATATCCCAAAAATCTAAATTTATGAGATATGAACTTTTTTTATTATATATATTGGATTCTATTTATCCAATATTTGATGTGAGACCAATTCATCATATCTGATATTATAACAATATGACCACATCAATTTAACACTCTTAATTAAAAATTCTTTTACTCGATCAATTCCACTGTATGATCCATACAAATAGATTCTTTTGTCTCAATTTTTTGGTTTTTTTAAGAGAAACTAATATACAATTCAATTCAGTTACATTGTACTTTTTTTATTTGACCAATTCTACCGTATAATCCATACTAACGAGTTTTTATCTCAATTTTTGATTTTTTAAAGAAAAACTAATATGCGACTCAATTCAATCTCAAGAATTTGTGTAATTTTAAACATTAAGCTCCGATGTTATTTGTTGGGAAAATCAAAAGAATATTAAAATAAATTAATAAAGTAGGCCGGACACCAAAATATTTCAAAAACCTAAACTTACAAAATATAGGTATTTTTCACTATATATATTAAATTCTATTTATCTAATATCCGATATAAGATTAATTCATGACACCTGATATTATAATAAAAAATTAGTTAGTTTATATGAAACAAATATAAAGAGTAATTTTGAAAAAAATTTATGAACCTTTCTAATTCTACTGGCCTCTAAATACCATAAAAATAATTTGACAAACTTTTTCATTAGTCTGATTACAATTTAATTTGATTAGTCGAAATCATTACAAACCAGACGCGAACATTAGCTCTAAGGCACCGGCTCTAGATACTGTCCCTCAAGTAAAGAATTAGCCTGCAACGATGCGTCAATCCGATGGACATCGTCACATTTAGAAACCCTAACTGAGAAAAGCCACGTATTATCACCACAAGTAAAAATTCTCATTTCTCATTTCTCATTTTGGTAAAAAGTGAAAATTACAATAAAGTAAAAAAAAAAATAAAAAAGAAATTATATTATGATATTTTTTGTAGCAATGAACCGAGAAACACTAACCCACGTGACGAAGGGACCACTCTGTTTAACTCCATCATCTCTACAGAACCTCTGAAATCATGCCATGGCATTGATGCACAACATCTCTCCCAGAGGCACACCGAGTCATCGCGTGGTAGTTGGACACACAGCAAACCGCGGTTGAGTTGGATCTTCGTATAATTCATAATAAATATGATATATTATAATAATCATTAAATCAATGCGGTAATTACACCCAGAAGAATGTCAACAAAATCTTAATTTTGTGAAATATTAGAACAGAAAGCAGCACGCTTTAAAAGTTGCAATGATATACTGGTTCCCAGCACTTTTGTCTGTGGAATCCAGTTGCTTCTCACTTCATGCCATGAAACTTGGTATTAACCCTAAGACTTCAGCTTAATAAGCCATATTTGCAGCCATTAATGCTGCAAAACCTAAAAATTTGACACCACCAATGAATTCACCTTAAAAGGTCCCATGAAGCACAGCAATAATCTCCCAAAATAAGGCACCAACCCTCCAATCCACCTCCACTCCTCTCCTGTACTCTTCCTCCCAGCAATGCAGCATCACCACGGCCACCTCCTCCTCATCCTCCCTCTCCTTTTTCTGTCGTCACCAATTGTCTCTGCCTACATTGGCATTGGCGGCGGCGTGGGCATCTGGATCAGCGGCCACGGCACGCAGCCCTCCACTCCTCAAACACCTCAAACTCCACCGTCTACTTCGTCAAACGAGTACGCCGCTCTCCAAGCCTGGAAGGTGGCCATCACTGACGACCCCTCCAGCCTTCTCTCCAGCTGGGTCGGCCCCAACGTCTGTACCTACAAGGGCATCTTTTGCTCCGACGACCGCGTCGTCGCCGGCGTAGATCTCAACCATGCCAACCTCAGAGGCACTCTCGTGAAGGAGATCTCCCTTCTCGGCCACCTCTCCATACTTCACCTCAACAGCAACCGCTTCTCCGGAACGGTGCCGGACTCTTTTAAAGATCTACATTACTTGACGGAGCTCGACCTCAGCAACAACCTCCTCTCGGGTCCCTTCCCCTCCGCCACTCTCCTCATCCCCAGCCTCATCTACCTCGACCTCCGCTTCAACGCCTTCTCCGGTGAGCTTCCCGACGAGCTCTTCGAGAAAGGCCTCGACGCAATCTTCCTCAACAACAACCAGTTTGAAGGCCAGATCCCCATGAGCCTTTGGAACTCACCCGCCTCCGTCATCACTCTGGCAAATAACAAGTTCACCGGTGCCATCCCGGCCACCTTCGGCTACACCGGCTCCCCCGTCAAAGAAATCCTCTTCCTCAACAACAAGCTCACCGGCTGCATTCCTGAAGCGCTCGGGTATTTATCCGACATTGAGGTTCTGGACCTGAGCTTCAACTCGCTGACCGGGCATCTGCCGGGCTCGCTGTCATGTCTCACCGGAGTAGAGGTGCTCAACATCGGGCACAACCAGCTCTCCGGCGAGCTCCCGGACCTCTGCGAGCTGAAGAGCCTAGCGAATTTGACAGTGGCCTACAACTTCTTCTCTGGGTTCAGCCAGCAATGCGCGAAGCAGTTCTTGAGCAACATCGTGTTTGACATCACCGGGAACTGCATTCCGGGAAGAGGGATGCAGCGGCCGGCGCTGGAGTGCATTGGGATTCCGGGAAGCGGGCTGAGCTGCTTGAGGATTCCGGCGGCGGGGCTGGTGGATTGCCCTGGAGGAATGGTGAAGGTGGGGGTGGGTTTGCCGGGAGTCGGAATCGGTATTGGGGTGGGAGTGGGAGTGGGAGTTGAGTTGCCGGCGGCGGCGGCGGCGAGATCGCCTCCGTGAGGGACGGGGATGGGAGATGGGAATGGGGGTAGCTGGTGAATTAATGACAGAAATGGGTGGATGTGGTACATGGATATTTTGTTTCTCTTGGGGGGTAAATTGGAAAATGGGTTCTGTCCAGCTTGGATTGAGCTTTGTATACTTTAGAATGTAAGTTGGTTGACTGCTGAGGATCTGATGTTGCAATTTAATGGTTTTTATTGTGGTTTGTTTATGCTTTCGGGAATCCAGAGGTGGAAGAGATCTACGCTCACCAATTTTCGTTATGGATTTTTTCAATAGGTCCCTTAAGTTTTGGTATTTTAAAGATATCCTTAAATTTTCTATAATTGCAGAAAAATCCATGTATCGTTCTTCGCAGTATAACTTTATGCCTATTAATTAGTTTATATCTTTTGCACTAGGTAGTTTATATCAAAATTTTAATTTTTGATTTTTGATATCAAAATTAATTGGTTTTGATTGTTTTGACCGAAATCAATTTCATTTTGGTTGCCATTAAATTATTTTTTTAATTTTTTTATAATGATTTAACTATATTTTGATTTTTATTTAAAAATTATGACAATATTTATAAAAAACGAAAAAAATTATAAAAATTAAAAAAGATGAATGATAATTTTTATCATAATATTACATCATACTTTAGTTAATTTAAATTAAACTTGATACTTATAAAGTTAATTTCTCTATGAAATTATATAAAAAATAGGAAGTAAATAGCAAAATAAAATTGAAGTGTAAATCACACAATCAATTATATAGACAACACATTTTTTTTAAAATCAACATTTAAACATTAGTAAGATAATATTATAATATAATTAAAAATAAATAAAGAATATTCATTTAATTTAAATTATCGATAATTTTATGTTTAATACACATTAATAAAATTAAAACTTTATATACACATTCTCTTTTAAAAGTACTTAATACATCACTTAAATACCTAAAATTTGCTGAAAATATCAAAAAATAAATTATAAGACCTACAATTGGAACTAAAGTCTTATACAACTAAAAAGGAGAAATTTAATCATCTAATTTAAAATGAACTTACAACACTAAATCAGCTTATAAATAGTAAATAAATGAATTGGTAAGTCCAAAATGAATTTTCAGAATGAAATTGTTAGATTCACCTAGTTTCAGTTTTGAGACCTTGAGCTCTTCCGATCTTTTCTAACCGATTTGAACTTACATAAAGACAAAAAAAATTATTTGTCCAGTGATGATCGAAGGAAAATATTTTGGTGTTCGAGTTACTATTTTCCTCTCTGAAACCTCTAAGCAAAGTAAAACATAGAAGAAAAACAGAGACTAAGCAATTGAAGGAGATAGAGATCCTTTACTACAGTACTTGGGTATTGTTTGATAGGATTTTTTGAATAGCTTGATACGGTCTTTTCATATAATTTTATTATAATTGATGTGTGGGTTAGACGAAAATATTTCACAAAATTTGTATTATGACTCAACGATTGTTATGTAGTCAAAAGTGGAGTAAAAAATGATTTTGTGCAGGAGTTTGTTTTCTACATTTTCACCACTGCCAATGCTTGCATGAATTGCTGAGCACCCAGGTAGCACAACTTGGATGCTATGAATTTGATTTGACCGAACAATGAAGCTGAATGGCCTTGGCCATATTTGTCTATTGAGCTCCATAACTTAAAACACTTTCAAGCCTTGATTGTGTGAGATACGAGAGAGAATTTTGAGTCTACCTCTGATTGAATTTTGATTTGATTTGATTAATACCTATTTGGCATATTAAAAATGTTTTTGCATTTCAGTTTATACCAAAATTTAAAATCTTGATTTATTTATTGTCTAGTTATTATATTTGATATACCAAAGTGTTATCATTATAATAATAGAGAGAAAATTAAAAGACAATAATTATAATAACTCTTTTTATATTTGAAAACACAAAAATAAATATTTTTTATTTTGGAAAAAATTAGAAATCGTAGAGTCATTTTAGATCATAGATCTACGGATCTACCGTCCAAATGGATAGATAAACTATATATGATAGTAGATATGCAGGTTTACAATTTATAAAATAGGTGAATTCAAAATATATGAATGACTCAATACTACGCACGAGAGGTAGGCATCGAGGTGAATCAGCTGAGGAGATTACGACCCAGAATTTGAGCCGGTGTTCTTAAATCGATCCCGCGCAGCACCATCTACCATGCGCTGGCTGCCTGGATCCTATTTAGGTTTCAATGACAATACAAAGAAGGAATGCAGGGCCACAGAAAAATATCACACCCGGGCGACATGTTTGCGTGAGCACAACATGGAAAGAGCTCCGAGTACCACACGACCGCTCCAACGAGAACCTCGGTGTTGTTGAACGACATTCGTGCGATGTTTCCCGACAGTGTTATTGCCTCTTTTTGACGCTGATTAATCAATATAATGCATGTTGATACGCTGAGATAATGCTCTGCATGTGCACAAAGTTGTTGGACAAAGACTAATTCAGAAGCAGATCTGATGGTGATAATTCATTTTCTTAAATTTGAACGTTTGTATTTGCGGTTTTGGTTTCGATATCGATTTCGGCACCCAGCGAAATCGACACGTGTTGGTCATTTCGGTTTCTGAAAGATTTCTTTTAGTTATTAATTATGTGTTGACCAAAATTTGACTATATTTTGATTGTACTTTTACTTTAAATTAAAAATATGATAAAATATTGGAAAAAACTTAAAAAATTTTGAAAAAATAAAAATAAATTTATACTTAATTTTACCATAATATTAAATATTATTTAAGTTAATTAAAATTAATTTTGATAGTTAGTCACTGATATAGTTTATTTTTAATATATATTAGTGTATTAAAAAAACATACAAGAAGTAATATGAATATGGTTAAAAGTTAAAAATTAACATAAGTAAATTTAACTTTTCATTAAGATGTACTTCACACGTACATAATTTATAAATTATAATATAATACAACTAATCATCATAATCATCATAATCATCATTAGTTGAGTTTGAAACATCTGAATGTGGAATTACAAATTTAGTACCTTGATGATTTGGACGAGTATTTGTAGGCATACGAGCCAGAACAACTAGCTCTGCCCGATCTCATGGCAGCGGTTTTAAAATATAACTATACATCGAAGGTTCAAAATGAAAATAATAACCATATTCATTAACAATACATAGTAAAAGTGATCCAATAACCCATGAAAAATAAATATCACACTGTGCGAAGTGTTCAGGGAAAATTACGGCAAGACGCTGATTGATAGCATTAAGTGAACCTTATTAAGAGGCATAATAAATTTGATCATTTACTTTTCCACGGTCTTATAATGTCTGCTCAATTAAAGCTTGTCCAAGTATATTAATTAAATCTCGCAACAAATTTTTTTTGACTTTACTTTCGGTGGAACGGTCATGCATGCATGCACGCGAACAAAAAACTCAACGTGTTTCGATCAAAATCATTTTCATTTCAGTTTTAATAAGGGCGTCGGAACCAGACTAGTGATAGCGCTGGCCCTGGTGTAAGGCCGGTCTCAGCTTGCGAGAGTAAGAGCCAGGTCAGCGAGAGTGCGAGGCGGGCGAGGGAGCGGCGACAGACTGGCGAGTGCGTGGGGCCAGTCTGGCGAGGGCACATGCTCGGATACGAAGCCGGCGCAAGCTCGCCCGGCGAGCTCCTCGCACGCTTGCGCCGCCCACTCTGTTCGCTCTTATCGCCAATGAAAAAGATGAATAGTACCCTAAACCGAAACGAAATTTATCGTACCGGCCGAAACGGAACCGTTTCGGCGAAAACTTAAAACCTTGTTAAATTCAGACCAAATGCATCGTGTAGTAGTGAATGTGGTCTCAACCCAAGTCGGAACTGTTGAGCTCTCTTGACTTGGTTCATATTTCAAATTCAAATTTTTCAGAAAATTCTAAATAAATTAGGATTTGAATTAGGACGTGGGTTAATGATCTGAATTTTTTTCCCAATTGATATTCTACTTTGAGATATGAATTAGTGGGTGAAATTTTTATACGAGTCGATCTCGTACTTCAAATCAAATTCAATTATATCTTTTTTTATAAATATTTTATTCGTTTAAGAGTTTTAAAAGTTATGAGATAGCGAGACATTGTGATATTTAAAATCAAAATTTCAAGATATCTTATAATTATTAAATTAATTCCTTTTTTTGAAGATTTGTAAAAGTTAAATTTTATTTCCATCATTATAATTTTTTTCTTCTTTTTATTATTGGAATTCCTTTGAATCATCTTTGGATGTAAAGCAAGTCATAGATTGAATCACATACATTTCGTTTTTTTCTTTTTTTTTTTTTTTGCTTTTTTTTTGGGTCTCGTTAATTTTGATGAGACAAATCACATAGTTTGAAGAATTGATAGAATAAATAATTCGAATCTTTTCAAAATAATTTTATCGTCAATTCACATACAAGTAAGATTAACCGAATATAATGACATTCAAATATATATATATTCGAAGATAATCAAACGGCTTAATATAATTATTTTGATTATAATGACTAAAAAGGACTTCAAAGGGGTAAATAAAGTAGTACTAGAAAATTCAAATTTGGAAGCTGATCAAGCACAGCCTCAAATTTATTAGGACCAAAAAGGTCCTTTCACCTAACTCGGGTAGTACATTGGGTCGGGCATCCTGAAGGCGCGGGCCCCGTCCTGTGAGCCCAAGATGTCGCTCCACTGGTCGCCTATGTTTCTGACGATTCTGTATCTTTGCTCCACCAGCTTCTGCCTCACGCTGGACTAGAACGCTGAGGCCGTGCTCTTCAAGCCTACTTCTCTGTTGCAAAACCGTACATGTTGGAAAGACGCCAATACATACAACTTCTTCACTTGGCAATGTCAATCTTTTTTGAAATTAATCCGAATCATTGTCAAAACTCCAATCCAAAATCTCTCGTTCAATATCATTTACTATAATCAATTATCAACAAAAAGTTAAAAAAATACATGATAATTGACATACATATTTGAATCATTAGGTCTATGATCAACATGCAATCATCAGTATAATATTTATGGATATTTTTAATATCTTAAAAATATCCTAAAAAATGTGAAAAATATTTTAAAAAAATTTCAACGTTTTTTTCTGATGCTTTTGAAATACTAGAAAAAAACTGTTGGGAACTTTTTCAGCATCTTCAAAACATTAGAACAATTTTTTTCAACATTTTTAATGGGGTTCATATTATGTCGACGAAAAAATTTTCTCAGTATTTTTTTCAAAAAATCCTGGGATTTTGCTCGGCGCTTTTGGAAAAGGTGCCGAAATTTTTTCAGCACTTTTTCCGGACACGGCGTTTTTTTTCTAAAAATATCAAAAATTTTTTTGCATTTTTTCCAAAAACGCTGGAAATGTATAATTTTTTTCTAGAAATTTTATTTTTAAAATTTACGTGTACTGAAAATACATCATGTATAATATATTATGTACATCCCATATGCATCTTTCAAAATTGTATTTCAACAATTACAATTGAACATTTACTATACACTAATTATAATTGCATCTATAATTATTTAAATAAAAATAATTAATAATAATATTTTTTCAATGTCAAATATAAATATCATATCCTTTCTACAACTCGTGTAAGATTTTAAGTTTGAGAACAACTTGTGAAACCAAAAAAAGAATTAGGCTAATGAAAATAAAATGAAAAATTTAAATAAACTATCTTCATTTTTTTAATCCACACTTGAAACCAGTATTGATAGTGTTGAATTGTAAAAAACTTATCAATCATAATAGATAAATATACAAAAAACTATATAAGAAATAATTACTAAAAAATAGTTAGAGAAGACAAAGAAAATATAACAATAGTAGGTAAAGCAAGTCATATCAGCCATACATAAAAGTAAATGATACATAATACAATATTCAAAATAAAGTTATAGCTCAAGTATAATACAGATGAATATAAAAGGTTGTAGCATCCTTAATGCCTATTCATTCTTGAGTCTTACCTTCATATATAGAGATGGATTCCGAAATGACTTAGATCCCTCTACAGAGAAACAAAAATGAATAATAATTATAGAGCATGAGATAAAAGTACAAAGCGAGAATTTAGTTTTTATGCAATACTCGAGTATTGCTTACTCATGTATCGGATCCCTCGATTTCGAACTAGTCTACATTATCCAAAACTTATTTAATTTTATACATTTGTGTAATCATGTGAAGCAACATTATACTAACAAAAAAATTGATTAAACAAAAATATATATCGTAGAGGCTGGTCAGCCCACAGTAGACACTAAAGGAGCTATGGTCACGTGAAGAGAAGCAACATGTGCTTGTACATGTAATTGTATATATGTTTGTACCTCTTCTTGTACAAACACATTCAATTCGGCCTATATAAAATGATATCCGCTGTACGACCCTCCAAAGGTACTTCCGAAAACTTGTGCGGGCATGGGTCATATACTTAACGTCTATAACCGACCATGTCTCTTATGACCAAATATTTTAGAGTAAATCTAGTTCTGAGATGTAGTATTCAATTAGAAATCCTTTAGCAGCTCTTGCTGTAATTATTTAATCTGGGCCTCTAGAAGACATTGCAAAATATAAATAGATTATTCAATAATATAATATTATAATGAATAATAAAGTATTCTCACTATTGCTGTTGTGGATACTCTGTCGACCAACTGTCCATCTTTTTTTATATAGGACGCTAAAAACAATCAAGATTTGAAGGCTCAGATCTATATTGGTTCTCCAACTATAAAATATGTTATATTAGACAAACTCGATGTTAACATTATGTTATAATATATAGAAGCTGACATTAAATTCACAACATTAGTGCAAAAACTTCGGCTTTCAAATTTTCATAACCTTTGTGACTCAAAGAGTGGCTCATCTTCTATTTTTTCTAAGCTATTCTATTTCCTCTACTTTTTTTTTCCTAAAACAACATACTCTAACAAGCTTGTATATAGAACAATGTAATGGTATAAAATTCATAGGGACTAGAGATACTTGAATAGTTGAGCTCTGCCAACACATCATGAGATGATGCCATTGAGCTTGTTCAACCTTATATTATCTCGTATTAGCAACCGTAAAAGGGAAGAAGAGAGGCTTTGAAAATAAAATATGATTTTGAAAAAAATTCAAAGCCTAATATCATTCACTGAGAGATACTCAATATCATACAAATATCAATCAAACCACAAGTGCAATAATGTAAACACAGATAATAACGAATGCACCATGATTTATGTGGTTCAGTAACCAACCGTTCCTATTTCATGGCCCTTGCTTCACTCTTGAGGATTTCAATCACTTCATTATTGATGTCGTTTCTTAAAGCAAAGTCAATACTTTACGTCAAACTCCAAACCGAAGTATCGTTTCCTTTCGATGAAGCCAAGCTCATCACTTTCTTCGAATGAAGTCAAGCATGTCACTCCCTTCAGATGAAACCATGCTCATATAAATGATCTTACTCTCATTGAAAAGATCTATTTCACACCAAAAAATTTATACACTCACACTCCTAACACCTATAAATATTTGCAAGTGAAAAAAAAGAAGATAATATAATTTATGCTCACAACATCCTCTTAAATTAGGGATAAGAGTATTGAAGATTTGATATGAAATCGATAGTTTAGATCATTCTTAGGCCTAGAAGGTTTTGGAAGCAGGATTCTTGCCTAAGAATATGAAAACATAAATTTCCTCATCGAGTAAAGAAATCTCAAGTTCTTTATATTGTTGGAATACAAACTAGTTGTTTAGGAATCACCCTTAACTATTTATGCCAAGTTCAATCATCTGAACCTTAAGGTTTAGTTGTCCAAATAACTCTAACAATCAAAAGTTAAATTAGTTGTTACATTGATGTCACATATTCCAATACAGGTTCGAGTGCTCGAACTCTATTATATTGGGCATCCAAAGTACTAAGGACATCCGAACTCTAAATATACAAAATTAAGAAGTTATATTTCTAAATCTTTGGACATCCAAAGATGTCAGTAATTTCAAAGTTATTTTTACTAGAGTTGGGCATCCGAACCCTAAGTTTGGACATTTGAAGTTAATAAAAAACTTACTGGTTCATTACAACTTCAGTTCCTATTTTAGATATTTTCTCAAACTGATCTTGGATAAATAATAAGCTAGTAAAGGCCTTCCAAGATAAGTTTGAGTATTAAGTAAAACTTCTAGACTAAAAATTCAAATAATAAATCTTTGATTCACAAATAAAAAATCTAAACCTAGTGGGCCGACTTGATCTTTTGAGCCTTATTCAAGCCATTTTTGATTTTTTAAGTTTTGTTCATTGATCCATCATCATGCTTCATTTTCAATATTATTTTTATATTCATCCACATTTAAAACTTTCGAATGGGGATAAACTTCATTCTAAACTTAGTTTGGCTATGAGCTACACATGCTCAATATATAAGCAAACGCAAAATTTATTCATCATCAAAATTATAAAGGACAACAATCTCCCTTTTTTTATGATAACAAATCTTTGCAAAAATAAAATAAATAAATTAGTTGATAAAAAATTTGTAATTTAACATATGTATTAACTAGAGCAATATGCATGAAGATATAGTGCATACATATGAAAACATTACTTAGCAAAAGATATTATGCTCCCTCTTACTCTAACATTCTCTCTCTATTTAGGTAATTCTAACAATATCATATTTTATTCCTTTTTTATTATCAATAAAAAGGATACAAGTGAATATAAGAACATTGAGTAGAGACAAACAATAGCATACTCAAAAATATTTCTAATGATATTATGCATTAAGAGATTAAAAAATTAAAGAATAAGTAAAATATTTCCTATCAAATAGTCTCAAAAAAATAGTTTATCAAAATACAATTGAGACAATGAAAAGATCCCCTTGAAATATGCATAGATGAGATTTTAAAGAAAATTCAAAGATTACATATATGCATGCTACCTTTTCATAAATAATTTTATTATATTGTAAAAAGTTGTCAAAAGGATAGATATTTAAAGATGTTAATACAAAAGTATGAGCATGAGCCTTTGATGCCAATTGTTAATTCGTATTGGCAACTTTAAATGGGAAGGAGAAAGATGTTGAATAAAAAAAAAATATGATTTTAAAAAGATCAAAAGCCCAATATCATTCACTAAGAGAAATAATCACAATATTATATAAATTTCAATCAAACAACAAGTATAATAATATAAATAAAGATAAGAATGAGTGCATCGTGATTTTCTTGGTTTTGTGACCAACCGCTTCTACTCTACAGTCCTTATTTGGTTCTTGAGGACTTCAATCACTCCGCTAGTAATATCGTTTCTTAAGACAAAATCAAACATTTACATCAAATGCCAAACTGAAGTATTGGATCCTTTGGGTGAAGCCAAGCTTGTTGCTTCCTTCGAGTGAAGTCAGACCCATGCAAATGATTTTACTCCCATCAAAAAGGTTTACTCCACACCAAAGATTTTGTACACTTATACTCCTAGGTATCTCCTAATACGTATGAGTATTTACAAGTGAAAAAGAAAGAAGATAATATAATTTAAGCTTATAACAAAATCCTATTAAGTTGAGGATAAGGGCATTAAATATTTGATATAAAATTAATAGTTTAAAGCACTTTTGAAGCTAGAAGATTTTGAAAGTGGAATTTTTACTCTAAGAATATAAAAATCTAAATTTTCGCACTGAGTAAAGAAGTCTCAAATATTTATATAATTATTGAAGTAAGAGTTAGTCGTTTAGAAATTACCCCTGACTATTTATGCCGAATTTGGTAGTTCAAACCTTAAGGTTTGGTCGTTCGAACAACTCCAATAGTTGAAAGTTAAACTAGTTGTTATACTAATATCACAAGTTCGGACACCCAAACTCTACAGTGTCGGATATTCGAACTAATACCGGACATCTGAACTATGAATATAGAAAAAAAATCAAAAGTTGCAATTTCTAAATCTTCAGGTGTTTGATTCGGAGGTTTGAGTGTCCGAAGATGTTAGTAATTTTAGATTTATTTTTACTAGAATCGAATATCCAAACCATAAAGTTCAGACATCCAAAGTTAACAAAAAAATTTACTGATTTACTGTAACTTCAATTCTTATTTTTGACTCTTCGACTTTTCTGCTTTTTAAGTTGATATACTTGAAATCAAGTTTATTTTTTTTTATTTTTTCTCATAATTCTTTTGATAATGACAGACTTTTCTTTTAAGGATAAATCTTAATTTTTAGATTCTTAATCAAAAGTAGAGATTAATGTCAATCAATCTTCTTCAAGATAAAATAACAAAAAATTTGGAAGAAAAAAATTAATGATATTTGGACACGCTATGACATAATAGTGGTTGAAGGTGAGGAAAAATTTATTTGTAAGAAATGCAAGAATCAACTAGATGCTACAAGCACGTATAGAACAGGTTATCTTCGAAGGCATATCCATATTAGGGGAGTCAAAAGAGTGTCAAATTAGATTAATATAGTGAGCCGGATACCAAACCATTCCAAAAGTTTATACTCATGAAATATGAGTCTTTTTCATTATATATTGAACTCTATCTATCCAATATCTGATATGAAACTAATTCATCACATCTGACATTATAACAATTTTCCCCCTCAGGTGTGATTTGACCACATTAATTTAACACTCTTAATCAAGAAATCTTTTACTCGATCAGTTTTACATATGATTATTTCATATTCGTTACACATGTCATATATTTAATTTAGTTATCAAGATGGACTTAAACCTGGAAATGTATATTTTAAAAATAAAAAATTTAGAAATTTATGCAAATATTTTAGATATACACTTAGTCGTGCTTAAGATTTTAAAGTTCTACATAGATAATTTAAAAATCACATAAATAATTTTCTCTTGATACTGAAAATATGTGAAATACTACTTATAAGTTGTTAAAATTTTGTCTTCAAATTATTAATCCTATATTTTCTCTTGCTACCATATTAGATCCACAAGTTAATTTTTCAGACTTTGGAATGTTAGTTGATAAGTATTATAATAATATGTGTTTTTTATACATGTAGCAGGATATAAATAATATGTTAAGAAATTATTGTATGATATGTATAATGTTTATCAAATACGATATGGTAGCTCATCTCATTTTGCTTCATTAGAACATGCCATAGACCATTCTAATTCCAAATTAAAATCTTATATATTTTCTATTTTATAGAGAAAGAAACAAAAATTAATTTTGACTTCTTCTTCATATAATGAAGTGACTTTATATGAAAACCAAAGTATGGACTTTTGACAGATGAAGATGTTGAGAAATTTGATATATTATCATGGTGAAAGGCACATATACATAGATATCCAGTGCTTTTTATCATGGCTCGTGATTTATAAACTATTCTAGTATCTACAGTTGCATTAAAATCTTATTTTAGTACAGAAAAAGAGTATTAAATGATAAAAGAACCCGATTAACACCCGAAGCTTTAGAGATATGCATATGCATGAAAGATTGGTATGATGCTGAAAAAGAAATCCAAGAATTTGGTGGAAGTTCAACTAATGAGGAAATTCAAAAAATTGAAGAAATAGAATATACTAATCTTGAAAGTTAAGCGTGATTTTTGAAGAATTATAATAGTAAGTTAGAAATATACTTGTATGTATCATTATATTTTTAAATTATTTTTTATATTTTTATTGAATTATCTTACTAACTTGAACGTCTGAGTGGAGTCGCCGAGTGCGACCCCTTGCCTCGGTGATATATTTTTTTTTGCAGGTTTTAAGTAATGATATAGATTTTTCACATTAAGGTTGAACATGGACTTTAAAGATATAATAGTAAGTTAGAAATATATAGGTACGTATTATTACATTTCAAGTTAATTTTTATATTTTTGTTGAATTATTTTACTAACTTGAGTGTTGGAGTGGGGTTATTAAGTGCAACCCCTCACCTTAGTAATTTTTTTTGCAAGTTTTAAACAATGATGCATATTTTTCACATCTCAAATATAGGTAAACATAATACTCATAAATCAATTTAAATATAGACATTTTTATTTTTTTTATTTTTTTATTTTCAGATTTTTTTGATTTTTATGAATATTATTTTTTATTTTATTTTATTTTTCATATTTTTAAAGATATTTGTAAATTTTTTTAAAAGAATTTTTATTGTCAAGATATCTCAAATATAGGTAAGTATCATTACTCACAAATCAATTTAAATATGAATATTTTTTATTTTTACAATTTTTTGTATGTACAAATATTTTTTTATTTTTATGAATATTATTTTTTTTATTTTTATTTATTTTTTTAGATTTTTCAGTTATTTACAATTCTTTTTTTAAAAAAATCTTTTAACCAAGATTCGAACCCATGTCCTTTGAATGAAAGATAAAAAATTAACCAACTAAGATAAAATCCATTAATAATTTTTTTACAATTTAGATATTTTTATTTATATATTAAAAAAATGAGCCTAGGTCTAATTAGATGGTCAATTTTATTGAGTTCTCATGGGGCACGGCCTAAAACAGTTTGGCAGCCAGATCAAATGGGCCACACCCTCATGCATTGCCTGCCAATCATTTTAAGTCAATAGTAATTTGTTGCTATCCTTCGCCATTATAGCTAATTAGATGGTCACTTTTGTCGAGTTCTCTTTGATGAATTGATTGTATCAATTGATGGTCAACATAAACAAGTATTCCTCAGTGCCCATACTCTAATAGGTTTGCTAGGCCCGCGGCATTCTAATCTACTCGACTCAACTATGCCACTTGGACTTGAAAAAGAAAATGTATACATATATAAATATATATAACATGTACGATGATTTGTATAAAAAAAATGAATTTAATTAATATAGTGCAAACCTTTGCCATGGTCGATCTCGTGATCCTCTACTCCATAAGGTAAGAAAAAACTACGATCTCTATCAGAACTTGAATGCAAACTATTATTCAAAGAGAACTAAGTCTCCAATATCGATTTCTATAAGCATATTTGAGAAATGCACTAACTTTTTTGAGATATCTCCTATTCAACCAATTTTTTTATGTTGATTCAACTCTTATTCATCATGTTATTAGCCAACCAGAAAATAATATCATGTAACAATATAAATTGATGTAAAGATGAACAATAAATTTAACTATGATAATTAGACTATAAATTCATACAGAAAAGGCTACAATTTGCAAATTTTATAGTACAGTCCAATTGCTTAAGAGTTACTATCTATGAAGGATTATATTAATTAATTGCTCTATATTACCGTAATAACTTAAGTTCTTTGATAGTTCTGAAAGTTTTTTCTTTATGATGTTGAATTGTGAGTAACTAACTCGTAGTCAACATAAGATTAATCTACAATCCTTCCTATTAAAAATAATCACCTTTTTAAATTACATTATTAATCTTAAAAATACTAGCAAGTGTTATTTGAAATGTTTGAAATGAAGAACGAAAGAAAAGAGAAATAAAATTGACGAGTATTTGAACTTGTGATTATCATCTAAAATATTTCTTGAAGGACAAAAACTCGATAAAAAAGATTTTTTTTTACTCGTTATTCATGAACTAAATTATATAAAGTAAGCCATACTTTCAAACCTAACGTGATCATAGCTAAAATTTTTTAAAAAATAAAGGAAAACAGTATCTAAAGTCTAATATATTGACAAAAAGAGTAGAAATTAGCACATTAATATTCTTACAGCTTGAGCAAATGGGCAGAAACGGGTGCGACTGAGGGCGGATGACGCGGGCGCGACCGGGCACAGGCTGGCACGGGTGGGCATGGCGCATGCGGGCGTAAGCACAGGCGGGCATAACTGGGGGCGGGCGCAAGCTTGTGCGGGTGGGTGTGGCCGGGCGTGGCCACAGGCGAGCGCGAGCGAGTGCTAGTAGGCGCAAGTTGGCGTCGAACTGGGCAAAGGTGGCAAGGGAGGGCACAAGCACGAGTAGGTTAGATGGAAGGCAACGGCGGTTAGAGTTAGGTATTTAGAGAAAAAAAAATACACTGATCATTGTCAGTGTTTCAATAAAAATATTGGCGAAATTTCAGCATTTCAATGAAAACGTTGGCGACAAGGGCATTTCTTTTTAAAAACTAGCACTCTGTCAATGTTTCAAGAAAAATATCGGTGAATTACCTGTGTTTCCTTTGATATGCCGATAATTATTGATATTTTAGTCAAAACATCAGTAATTCATCAGTATTTTTTGAAAAACATCACACATTATCGATATTTTTTTTGAAAACGCCAAAAATTTTCGACGTCTATTAAAAATTATTGATAATTACCGATATTTTGACGGTCCCGTAAAACAAAAATGTACCGCATTAATTATTAATGTTTATTGTATTTTTTTAATTATAATAGAAAAGGCATAACTTTTATCATAAAGTTGGTCAAATTCGATTATTATACTGTGTTTCTGACTGGAGTGCTTGCTCAAACAAAAAAAAAAAAGGGTAACCAAGAAGAAAGAGAATATATTACTTGAGCAGGAGTTTCCCTGATACCCAACTCTCTTAAGGTTAGCCGTCGTGGTTTCTCGACTGTCCTCTGTTCTCCCAGTCAGGAAGATGACCTTGATCCCCAGAGAAACCAGCTTCTTGTAGAGCTTAAACGTCTCCGGCAACGCCGGCGCCATGCCGGTCGCCACCCATGCATCAAACGCCGCAGGCGAACTTGTTGCCCTTTTTCTAAAAGGTTAAAGAGTATTCTCATGCGGTCAAAAAAGATACTAGGTTTGCATGATTATCCCAGACAGAAACAATGGTTGGTATCAGTTGAAAATATTATAGTTTTGCTCGAGATTTAAACGAATTATGAGGAAAACATCACCCAAAACAATGGTGAGCATAATAAGGGAGATTGGAGATCGAGGTCTCATCGATGTCGAAGACCCAAACGTCCTTCCCATCTTCGCCGAGTTCGAGCCTCTTGGCGTACTCCACGGCCTCCTTGATGACGACCGCGGAGTCTGGCCGATACTGATAGCCGAGGATATAGTGCCCGATGTATCCCTCACACGCCCGGGGAATGGTCTTCCATGCTCTTACATTGTTGGTCTCCACGCCGACCAGCCAGCTCTCCCACGTGAGGCCGTGGACACGGTGCCCGCTGCAGCCCGTCTTCGTCCAAAGCGGCTGGATCTCAAGCTCTGCTGCTGCTGGTGCTGCAGCACAAACTGCTGCCATAGAAGCAAAGACGATGCAGAGGAAGATGGCCACGTCGACTGGGGACTGATTAGCCGTTGTCCTTGGTTTGGCTTTCACGTGACAATGATGCTTTTATGCATGCAGATGACAGCCGTTTGAGAGGTGATGGACTATATCACAATGAGGATCAGTATTAATATTTTATAAAATTAATATTTTTTATTTTATATCGTTATTAAATTAAATTATTATAAAAATTAAATAATTTTTCAAACTTTAAATTATTGTAAGGTTTTTTTAATAAAAAAAATATTAATTTATAAAAATAGTTCATTAATCTTGATTTTTATTTTGATCCTAATCAAATGGTACCTAGTAGATGGACAATGAATTATAAATGTGATTTTCACGATGATTAGAATTATAATCCTCGTCAACCTAATTGTCACCCCCAAAATAATATTCTAAGCGTCTATTTATTTCATAAAATTTGTAAATTTTTAAATTTTTAAATCTTGAAAATTATAAAATTTGTTATTTGTTATACTAAACTTTAAAATTATGAAGCTTCCAAATTTTGGTAAATATAAGATTTATTTATTCTCTAAAATCAATTAAATTTTAAAATTTTGTACTTTAAAATTTAATATGTGAAATCACGTATTAGTTTTTATAGTCAAATAACGTATAAAATTTATAATTTTAAAATTTACAAGTCCAATGAAATAAATATAAAATTTACATATTTTATAAAATAAACATATTATCAAATTTAATATTCTAAAATTTTAGAATATTAAAATTTTTAAAATTTTAAAATTGTACAAAAAATAAGCAGCAAATTTTGGTGTCTTTTCTTATAATTGCCATATCGTTTTCTGCATCAATCACACCTTCATTTAGTTAAAAAAAGCCAATCAATGTCAAAGTCAAATCCTAACAAAAAAAAAAAAGACAGACAAGTATAAAACAAGGAGCTTGCCTAGTCGAATTGGTCGTGAACATTGTTGCGTGCTAAGTCTTGTCTCACTCTTTAGTCGATCTGTAGCACGCATGCAAAACACTATTAAGCTGTCTGACTAAAATAATTGGAGGGAGCAAGCTCTTATGCTGGAATTAAACATGATTTCTAATATAAGTAAGGAAATGGAGTGGTCTTCCTTTAAGAAAAGGAAAGGGGAGACGGTGACATGACTTCAGTAGTCGGGAAGGACAAAGGGAGGAGGCAGGAGAGAAAGAAAGATCCCTCCTTCTCAGTTTAGTAGTTTGCATTTCTTTATATATAAAAAGTGAATTTAATCTTTTGATTGGGATCACCCAACCATAGGGTTAATCTTTTTAATATTAATGCTTAATAAATTTTTTCGTTTAATAGGAGATAACAAAAATGATAAATTAGAGAGTTATTATGTTAATATGATGAATATTAAATGAATATTAAATGAATAGGTTTATGGGTTGTGCCGTGCTTACCTGTTAGTTCGAAGATGGGACAACACGAATAGTACGGTTCTGTAGCTCGATGGCTATTTGCGCTTATTTGAGCTGCGGAGTTATCCGAAAGTCTTGCAATCGTTACCATCCATGCGTTCGACGTCGTCTCACTGTATGCATGCCGAGCAATGCAGGAGATATCCAGTTTTGCAAAACAAAAGGAGGTTATTTGAAAGAAATCTTAAACGGCCCGGGAAGAAAGACCGAAACCGAAATTTACCCAAATCCAGGCGAGCGCAGTAGAGCAGGTTGGAGAGAGCAGCGTCATCAACATCAAAGACCCACACCTCCCCGCCCGTCGCCGCCGAGCTGCAGCCTCCTCGCGTAATGCTGCGTCTCGCCGACGACGCCGCCCGAGTCCTTCCGGTACCCCTCGCCCAGCATGTACCGCCCGACGTACTGTCGGCACCTTCGCGGCACAGTCCGCCACCGCGCACGTTGTTAGTCTCCACCGCCAGCCGCCAGCTCTCGCACGCTACGCCTCGCGGCCGTGGGTGCCTGCCGGACGTCGGCATGGGTCTCATGATCTCCTCCGGCGAAGCGGCCTCCACAGCCAGAATTCCAAGCAGAAAGAGAGCCAGCGAAGGCTTCATTGGATCGCTGGTTTGGTTCAGGAAAGTACGTGAATTTTATAGTACGCACTGATTACCGTTCTTGCATGGCAGAAGGTAGTTGGTCGATACGAAGGTAATTATCACTTCATGTTATTTATGTTGATAAATGAAGATTTTAAAATGAAAAAAAGATTTCAGTCTGACCTTTTGCGTGATTTTGGTGGTTCATGATCTTGTGCGGATTTGATTGAATTGGGTTTAGTGCGATCCATATTTGATCAGATTTGAAAGTTCTAATATGTTAGAAATAGGTTGGCTTGGTTTGGATCGTGTCAACATTTATGATTTGAATTGCTTCAAAGTGGTAATTAGTGGATTGTAATGGAGACGTTTTGGGTTAATTTCTCATAGGATGAATCCGAGAAAAAACTTAAGTGGTTCCTTCTAATTGGCAAACTTGGGCCTCCAATGTAAATCGAATTCAAAGCCCATTTCGATTTATAACCCAACCCATCAGCAAACGCAGTTGTCTTGGTCCTCAATCAAACAAGAATTGTTTAATGGCTTTGGTCCTCAATAAAACGTGTTGGATTTTGCATTTCCAATCTGATTAGCCTCTGATTGGTCGATTAGTCTTTTGTTTCGAGAATGAATATCAACCACCAAACATTACTTGCAAGCAACCGAAGAGAGACTGATCACCTCCAGCCCGCACGGATGCTTCACCAATTCCAATCACAACAACAAGAATCTTCTCCTTTCAAACTAATCACAAACCCAAACTTGCTCAACAACACCCTGAAAAGCTAAAGACAAAAGCTAAAAAAAAGAAGAAAAAAATGGAGGCATATTCATCAAATATGATTAAGCTAAAGGGTTCGTCCGCAAAACATTTTAACTATTGTTATCATCTTTAAAAGGTTTTCTCATCCGAGAGAGAATCCAAAAAGGAAGCCATGTTACGTTATTCTCCCACTAAGCAATTCCTCCTGTAACTTCTTTAAGGGACGGGAATCCGCACATGCGAAACCCTAACCCTAACACACAACTAGCAGGGCAGCAGTGCACTGCGCTTTGGAGGAGAGGCATCCGAGATCTTCCATAAAGCGAAAGGCGATCGACGAAGGCCGGCTTTTTTCAAGGAGGAACAAGAAGACATGGGATTCATTTCTATCTTCCGGGCGGGAAAGGGACGTGCACGCAGCTTCAATTCTATTCCCTCTTGCATGTGTCCACTGGCTAGCTAGTAGTACAATAGGATCTTCTTTTTTCGGATAAAGATGTTGGGTAACAAGGACATCCACAGACTTAGTCAGTACAAGGATTCTTCCATACTTCTTTATAATTCACCCAGAGTGAAAGTCGAGGAATTATCGGGTCGGGGAATTTCGAATCAAGACAGTCAAAATACATGAGCGATGCTGTTTCGTCACTCTGAGTTTGGTAGATTTGAAACGAGAGGATTTTGAAGATTGGAGAGGTAGGAAATGGTGGTTTAGCCACTTGAAAGGAAAGGACACTCACTCTTTATTCCTTCTGAAACTACGAAGAAGTTGCGCTTAAGGATCATTCATGCACGTCCAAAGCAAGGAAAAAGATGGCACAAAGAGATCATCATGCACGTTTCCTCTACTTCTTTCCTTCTGTCTTTCCCTCAAGGCAAACAGCTACACTGAAATGATAGTATCGTGTTGCAAAAATATCCCACAGCTAATTGAGGGTAAAAGACAGAGAGGCATCACACCCTCCACACCTCTTCCAAACAAGAAGCAGGCCAAACACATGACCAAGCGCAATCCAATACTCCTAGCAAACAAAAGCATTTCTTTTTCGATGGAATGTTTCTTCTCTGATGTACAATGTTGTTAAGCGTGACAGGATGTGACTGTTACGGATGTTTTTCGATAGAAAGAAACTGAAGGTTGTTCGTAAATGAGTTAAGGTCCCAGAAATTGCTGTTGTTTCTTTAAAGTTTATTTTCTGCTTCAGTTTCTTACCATTCTGTAGACATGTACTTTTTTATTTACTCAAATATCTCTATTAACTCTGCTTATTTTTCTTCGCTTTTTTGAAAAGTAATATAAAGGAAAACGCAAGCATGAATATAAATGGAAACCCTAAAGATTGGTTTATGACACATGAAATATGATATAAAGAAGCAGACAATACGCCATCACATTTCAAGTGTCTATGATTTCCATCAAGGAAACAAATTGCTACATCAAGCGAGAATATACCATTTGAAGTCCGTTGTGACCCAGAGAACTAATAGAAATACGAAGAATCATGGAAATACAATACATCCCAAATTATATACTTAGCATCTGGCTTGAAAGTGGGGTATCGAACGATAGAAATGCATTATTCCCTCTTTTTATTGTTTTCATTCATTTTACGAATAAAAATTCCTATGCAACAGTATTTTTTTAAGGTTTATTCTGCAAATAACCAATATAATTTGTATTTATGATCACAGACTCATGGCTTTACAACCTGTCAAATAGCTTCTTTTGGGTGAAACCTAGGGTTAAGCATAAAGCCAATCCCTCTTCTTCCTCAAATCCTGTGCAGAATGATTGGAATTGGAAGCAAGACCACATTGGATCATAATAGAAACAAACAAATAGTTTGGAAGGCTTTACACCTGTACAGTGTTTGCTTTCTTTAACCACAGGATTGCTATCAACACTCCCAAATGAAGAAAGTAGCAGAGGACCACAACTGAAAGCAAACAAATAATCCACAGTTCTCATGACCATTCAAAACTTTCAGTTTCCAACAATAACAAATGCAAACAACCAACTTGTATAGTTGTATTCTTCCTCATGTTTCATTTTCCTCTTTTATTTTTGTTATAACAAATAGGAAATTTTAAATGGACGTAATAAAGGCATTACAGAAAAGGCTCAAATTAATTAATACATGGTATTATTGTAGCTAACACTGGTAATTAACAACATATAAAGTGGTGAGGGGGATGATATGATAATGATGGAGAGTGCTGATTTCAGCGCATGCTGGATTGGCTTTAGGCATTTTGGCCTTCACTTGTATTGACAGCAACACCCTGCAGCCTTTGCTTTATTTTTCTTTTTTTCCTTGCCTCCTCTTTTTTTTTTCTTTTTTCCCCAGCACCTTTTGCACTTTTATCCTGTCCAATTGAATTTTTTTACAGTTAGTGTAGAGGCCTTCAGGTCCTGTCCAGATCCCTTGAGGGAAAAGAGTGGAAACCTTCATTGTTTGTTGCTCCATGCCTCTTCTTCCTACTTCACGAACAATAACAATGTAAGTACTGAACATGATGATGATGCTGTCTGTTAGTTGTCTTGGTTTCCACCACACTTGGCTGCTACCCATGATGATCTGTATTGTCAGGTAACCAGTATGAGTACTTTAACCAGTCTGTCTCTTGAGACTGTGGAATTGATGTCCCCTGCAAGAACATGCAATGCAAGAAGGAAAATTTCAGGTTTTTATGCATAATATAATCAAACTTAAATTTATAATTGAAGGGAATTTCTTTGTAGATTAATAAACAAAATGTATAGTAATATATAAAGCAATATGGCCTCAGAAGGAGCTAGCCTCTCTTTTTCCTCCTTTTTTTTTCACTGTTCCCAATTAGCAGATACAAAATAATCAGCTCTGTGTTACTGCTAGGACCTAGTCTGAAAGCAGGACTGGCCACAGGATAAAAGCTTCCATTTTATCACTTTTTGTATTTTCCTAAGGAAAGCTAAGGGCACAAATTGTTGCATTTGTCTTATATCTTTATCCACTGGAGACCATCTGGCCCCCACCATCAATTTGAATTTATCTCTTTTTTCTCTTTTTTTTTTTGGGTATTAGCTAAGCATTATTAAGTATTCTTTTTCCTTCTTTTTCAATATAGTAGATATATAGGTGAAGTTGTTGCTTGCTCTAACAACTCAAGCTGGCCAAAAGAAGGAAAGAGGTGTGTGTGTGTCTAATGTGAGCTGAGCAAATATATAAGGTGCAAAGCGATACTCAGTAAAAGTGGTCAAAACTTACTCCTTTATTGTCAGCAGAAGTGCAACCCATTATTAGTTCTTCTAGACCAGATCCAGACCTTTCTATCAGTCCTTGATGTTGTTGCTGTTGTTGTTGCTGCTGCTGCTGCCAATTAAATTTTTAAACCACAATTATGTCATGCAAAATTAATAATATAACAAATTTCCTCAAAATTAAATTGCTTAAACACAGTAAAAGTTAGTAATCAATTTGCAGTGAACCATCTCTTTTCATACATGAAAGCTTTCGACATTTTCATGCTAGTGCCAGAAGCTATCCATTTGACCAATGCCAAGGAAAAGATAGAAGAAGAAATGAATAACATGGCACATATGTTACGTGAGACCTAAAGCAGAAGAAGCTCATTCAGGAAGGAGAATTCAAGCTTTGTTTTGGCTAGGATACCTGATACTTGTGTTCGTTATGGAGGAAGATTCTTGAGACATTGAAGGGGTCTTCAAGAACAATGGAGGTCTGGTGGAGAGGAGCAGGAGGGACAACGCCGGAAATCGGATTTGTCGGCCTGCTGATTTGGAATGCTGCATTGGCCACGGCGTGACGGTGCTGCTGCTCGTGCTCATCACGCTCTTCGCATGTGTGGGCTGCGGCTTCCCTTGCCATGGATGGTGCCTCTCCCAGACCAACCTGCTCCAATATCCATGAGATACTTGCAGCTAATATCTTCTATTCTTCCATCAACCTTTCAGTTTGTTTGTTATGTCTCTTTACCCCTAGTTTTCTTTCTCAAACAAAAAATGTAACGGTACCAAACTATTCACATTAAAGCCAATGATATCAAAGAATGGTTTCTAATTTTATGGCAAATAACCAAGGAAAAAAAGCAAAGGTGAGTGCTTTATATATTGCTGAACACATGCATTAGAATAAGCTTTTTCGAGTGCTGTCCTTGAGTCTAGATTAGCAGAAGTTTCCTATTCTTTTCCTACTCACTTCCACATTCTAACTACATTACATGCATTGCATTTTTCCTGCTGGATCACTTGAATACAAAGATGGAAGAAGTACAGTATAAAATTGCTCACCTCATCAAAACTTTTTCTGAAAGGAGCAAAGCTGAAGTTATCAGGCTTGATATGCTGGATATCAACAGCATTGTAGCCTGAAATTCCAGCTGCAGAAGACATCTCATCCCTCTGGCTCACAACCTCCTTGGAAGAGCAGCTCCCACTGCCTTCCTTCCTGCGCTCCACTGCTGCTGCTGCTGCTGCCGCAACTCCACTTCTGTCAGACCAGTTGCACTGCCTGGGCTGAGTCTGATAGAATATCTTGGAAACGACAAGCTCTCCTTCCTTCTCCTCCTCAAGCTCACCCAAGTGGTACTGGTGCATGACCCAGTTGGTCTTCTCAGGCTTCCTGTGCTTCCCAAAGTTTGTGTACAAGACCAGTATCTTCTTGCACCCCTTCTGCTTCCCATTGACCATGACTGGCCTTGTCTTGCCTGTCTTGTGCCACCTTGTCTCACCTGTTTGGAGGTCACACTCTGTCTGGATTTTCCTCCTCTTTCTTGTCCCTGTGGTGTAGGCCTTCGATGGCCTGTGGAAGAAGTGCTTGCTCAGCCCATCTCTTGTTACACCTAAGCAAAAAAATATATATATATAAAAAGGTAAAATTAAAAGTTCAAAATAAAAGTGAAAATGGAAATAAAAGGACGAAAGAGAGGAATTAGAAGGTTTGGAGTCACATAGTAGGTGTGACCAAGGTGACCAGAAGCTCAGATTTTCCTGTCAGATGTAACAAACAACCTTGGGAGATGGAGAAACATGAGAGAAACTTCTAAACATCTTTCCATAATGATGTGTGGAGAGAGAGAAAGTGAGGTTGCATATATTTCAAGGAAAGAGGCTGTGTATCAGAAACCAAGGCATAGCTTTCTAGGGAACACCAAGACAGACTACCTGCATCTTCTTTCTGTAACAATAATAATAGGAATACTTCTTTTGTATATTCCCAGAAAAAATATGCAAAAAAGAAAAGGATCAAGGAGATTGGACCAGAGAAATTTGCATGAAATGCTGAAAAAAATAGTAAAAAAATGTTTTCAATTCTCTTACCTGGAAGTTTTTCTGGGTGAGTGTAGCAGATGCCATCTTCTCCTTCAATTGTGGGAATGAACTCATCTATCAGAGGATGAGATTTGAGCTCTTGTGATAGGACTTTTGCTTCAAGGTGCTCAATCAATTCTTGGTCTGTTGGATCAAACTTCACTCCTGCTGGTAGCCCAACCCAATTCTACATTTCTCAAGCGTGATTCAAAAGAAACTTCTTAAGTGGCACAAGAACACTAGGTAAAAAATAGTATTTGTTATAATTTTGTTGTACCGGCTTTCGATCGAGCTTGTGGCCGCAGCTTGGGCATTGGATGGATCCACATATCTGATGCTCCTCAAGCTTGGCGTCGATGAGATCGGTCGTGCGCACTGAACCTCTATTCATGGCTAGATCATAGACAGGGTGTAGACTCCATTGTTTCTGATATAGGAAAATCTGAAGCAACTCACTCCTGCATCATAGATCTTCACATCCAACCGCGCAGACAAACTGATACTAAATTCTTGAAAAACGAGACAGCTTTCTTGCTATGTTGGGAGGCAAGGAATCTATTCTTGCAGACAGGCTCGAGTTTAGGAAGACAAAAGAAAGAAAATATCTGAATTTCAACCAAAGAACACAAAGAACTGTATCACATGATTAGGAAGAAGAGGATTCTGATGAAAAGAATAAAGATCTTGATTCCAGAAGCAAGCTTAGATCCAATTTGGAAATTCATCAAGACCAATCTGAGAGAAAACACTTGACAACATGAACGAAGATGCTCTTCATGTGAGAGAGAGAGAGGAGAGAGAGGGAGAGAGAGGAGATGCAACAAGAAGAGAGAAGAAGAAGAAGAAGAAGAAGAAGCAGCGACGGCTGGGGCTGTAGGGCTATAAACACTCTTTGACATATAAGATAAATAAACACTGTAATTCCTGGCACTTTAACTGAAACCCATGAGAAAAGGAAAAGGTCCTCGAAACACTCTCTCTCACACACATATCTTTAAGCCTTCCCTATGAGAAGAATGAAGTCCTTCGGCACTTAGAGATAGAGGAGAGAGAGAGGAGAGAGAGAGGGTAACATATGGGGCTGAATTTTTTTCAGGGTTTGGACTACAAAAGCAAAAGCAGCAGGAAAGGGCCTCCACCGCTGTTACTGTAACCCAAAAAAGAGAGCCCAAATAGTTTGTTCATGGAATTTGGAGAAAAAGAGAAAGGAGAAGGGAAGAAGGAATATTTCCTCACAAATAAATATATACAAAGAAGCGCAAAAGGAGATTGAGTTGCCTACTGTTGGTGGGTGATCAACTTGGTATTTTTCCCGTTTTTACCATTCTTGCAAGAAAATATAATGGGAAAAAAAAGAGAGATAAAGAAAGAAAAAGAGTGATAAGAAGTCACATGGGTTTTGAGATGTGCTGAAATGATGATCCTTCTTGGTGTGAGGAGGAGGGTGTAGAGGGTGAATCCATGGGTTGCTTAAAATGCAAGGCAAATGAGCAGTACACTTGATGGACCTCCAAATAAAATATACTCAGAATGGATATAAAATATATGAATTTATGAAAAAATACACATGCACAAGCAAGCAAGCTTCCGGTGGAAGCAGGGGTCCCATGCATGATAATATTGTATTTGAGTAGTATTTTTGTAGCTGAAGTTTGTGAAATGGATGGTAATGCTTCGGAGCCAGAGTCTGTTTTATCCTATCTTGTTTCTATGTGAACAGAGTGAGGGGCCCAATTCAGATCCTGTCTTGCTTCTTTTATTTTTTATTTGTGCGCGCGCATTAGAAACTTTCACAGGAGCGGGGTTCGTTTCTACTATTTATTGAACTAGATGCCGATGAATCCAGATGAAGTAATATTCTCCTCAAAAAGAGCCAACCTTACGCATGAACTCACAAATAGTGGTTTTTTTTTATCCATTTCTTGCATTTTTGGTCACAAGATTAGAGAAATCTCACGTTAGATTACTAAAAATCCAAAGAATATTTCATGTTCTTATTCATGATTGTCATATTAAATGATTCCTTGATTGAGCATGCAGCTCATCACCTCGGGGAAGAAAGGGGAGAAGCATCAGTGTGTCATAGGCAAAGTATTAATTAGCTTAAATCGATTTCGTCCACAAGTTAGGCTCATCTAATATTTCCTTTCTCCAATACTCAATTCTCAATTTCGCACAAAAGCCTAGTAAATCTAGCTAATTATTTTTCTTCATTAAGTGTCAATTAGAATATCTTTTACTGTATTAAGGGAATCAAACCGATTCACAAGTTGACAATTATCATAAACCAAATGCAAATAAATGGATATTCAGATTGATACTATTGAATAGGGAGAGACGTTGATGTATTAAGCATCTTTGGGACACTAAAACAAACTGCTTATCGGGTTTGACTCGCGTTGACAGGCTTGAAATGTTCAGATGGACAGAGGACGTCAATGGGTTGACCAATGCTGTCCATTTCTCATGTCCACGAAACTCAACGACAATGAACTAGATTTGAATCCAAT
Organism: Trichopus zeylanicus subsp. travancoricus; assembly: GCA_005019695.1. Taxonomy (NCBI): domain Eukaryota; kingdom Viridiplantae; phylum Streptophyta; class Magnoliopsida; order Dioscoreales; family Dioscoreaceae; genus Trichopus; species Trichopus zeylanicus. Next base: position 137,101 of record RXID01021561.1, read on the forward strand.
AAAGAATTGACCTCAAACTAGTTTTTGTCAATCAGCTGAGAAGAGAACAAAGCTGACGCAGTCAAATGAAAAACATAGTTCGGCAATATCCGGATTGTAAATGGAAATGGCAACATATGTTCGCATTCCTGACATACATCAACACTGTAATTGGGAAAAGCGAGCAAAGAAAACAGAAAGAAAATGTCTGCGACATACAGGTACCAAGCTCACAGTATCTCATCTCAAATATGTAGTTCTTGAAGACATGGCACTTCTCCATGGAAATGCATGACAAGTCAACCCACTTGCACAACAATTTATTACACAAATATCTTTAAAATATCTAGAGAAATATCTTTGATGAACAGTAAAGAGTGCTTATAATTATCAAACAGAAAAAGCTGCTTCGGTGGTCCATCAGCAACAGGCAGACATGAATGAGCAAAAGAAAGACAACGAAAGCTCTACTCTTGATTGAGTATACACATCTAACATTTCCATATGTTCACGTAGATTGCAACAAATACATAAGTTATTGTCTGATGTTACATAGATAAGCAGCCTAAGCAAAGCCATTATAGAGAGACAATGATACTCTAACAAAAGAACAATGTCAGCAAATACATAGTCTGCATTCCCACGCAAACAAATCTACTGGCCATTTTTGTTGGAGTTGTGATCAACACAACTGTCTTTCAGGTCTAGCAAACTTTTCTCCCTCCAGATTGCATGAACTTCATCAGTCCAGAACCTCTGAGTAAATGTTGATTCCTCTAGTGGGGTGGTTTTTCCATGTGCAAAGGCAAGGAGGCCCATGTAGGCAATCATAGCCCCATTGTCAATGCAATACCTGTCATCAGTTGCATATAACCTGCCACCCCTCTCAGCGCACATAGTCTTCATCATCTCCTGCAAGCACAAGTTGCACCTGACGCCACCAACAATAAGAACATCCTTCTTGTCACAGTGCGCCATGGCTCGTTCAGTGATTTCGACAAGCATTGCAAACACTGTCTCCTGAAACATGATATGCATTTTGATGATATTTTAGTACTTTAGCTTCTCCACAAGAGGCCAAGGTTTAGTCAAAAAATTACAAAGGATGATTGTACCTGTAAAGAGTAACAGAGATCTGCTGGCATGCACTCATTGTTTTTCAGCTTCTCCACAGCAGTAGCTTCTGCATAGCTCAATATTCCGCTAACTGAAACATCCATCCGTTTAACAACATAAGGGAAATCAATGAACTTTCTCCCTCCTTTGCCAACTGAAAAAATGAAAGACTGCAACAAGGTGATATAAGAATAAACAGACTTCAGAGCAGAACAGAAACCAACTGATGGCGAACACAAGTTAAAGCAATGGAATGGGTTGCTCAAAAAAAAAAAAAAGGTAAAAGCAGAGGCTGTCAAGGTGCCTGACATAGTTGGAAAAACAGAACAGTGTTGACTACTACAAGATGACATTGCACCAATCATTCTAGTTAAAGGAGGATTGAAATAATTGCCCAGAGAGAGATCTTAAAACATGCCAAATTAATGGAAAAAAGCACCTTAATAAATAAGCTCAGATATTCTTGAAATTTTCATAACAAGAAAACCAGCAATTACATGTTGATAACGCACTACAATGTATCCTAACAAGTAGCAAATGATAAAGGAGATATTTAACTAGATTTTATACTTTGCATAAGTAAAGAAATTTTTACCACCTTTCAGACAGTTCCATATAGTAATGCTAATATTCTGTAACTATGTTAACAACTTAGACAACATGGTGAAAATATCTATCAAAATAAGCAATACAATACTAACCTTAAACTGGATCCAACAAAACCAACAACATTGCATTTGCTGTGTTCTTTAAAGATGTATACCAACACATAACAATACCAGACTCAGACTTATGAATTACCAAATATCCAAAGCCAAGGACTTCAACTGAATAAACAGTTGATAATTATTTAACATCCAGGGGCTTCAGTAGGAAACAAAGTGGAGCACTGATATACAGAAGTTTGACTTCTTTTCCACACAGCAATCAGATTTGAGATGGTCCATTTATGAAGGCTTTCTGTGCAAAAGAATGTTGACCTAGTTGTAACTCTTTCAGTCTCAGAAACAACTGTATTTGCTACTCCGAACCTTCAGGTTGCATAGGGACATATTTAGATATTTGTCATAACATATGTCTTGTCTTTGGAATAGCTCTCCTGTCGATACTGTACAAGTTTGTGGGTTGTTAGTGAATCAAATGTCTTCTAGCTAAGAGATTTGAGTCCCTACATCTAAGACTATACACTAAAATCATCCTTAGTTGCGAGAAGGAATGTAGAATTTGCAGATGGCCCGGTCTAGCTTGAGATACTTGGGGAATCCAATTGTCTACAATTCATTGAATTGAAATGATAACACATGATATATATATATATATACCCCTAAATAATTCCACATATTTCTTCTCACTATAAAAAGTACTATATCCTACTAGCTGGCTAATCTTCTTATATGCTACAATACTCTTCCTATACATTAGCTAAATCATCCTTGTGCATGCTTAAATGCCCTCCTTAATCCATATATTCTTATCCATTAATTAGTCTGGTACACAATCTTATAAGGATTTGAGAATGGAGATAATATATAGTGGTGCATCTCTCCAAACTCAAGTTAAACTCTTCTATTATTGCAAATTCTGAATTATGCTTAATAAGGTGCCTCACAAGATGTTAATGAAGAAGAATCCTTCCACAACATCAATTATCATGTATTACCGATACTGATAACCAACACTCTTCACGGAAAGGATGCCAAATCATCTCCGCCTGATAATTGCAACCCGAAGCACATCTAGAAAAACAAAAGGAAGAAGATTTACTCGAAAATTTGAAAACTTCAGTTCAATTACCTCAATGAAACATCAAATACGGAAGTCAAAGATAGAAAAAGAACCAACAGCTGACCAGCTCAATGTTTTGCCCAGGGCTGGGATCATTGGAGAGCATCAACAAGCTTGCAAACCTATCCAGGCAGGTCCCCACCGCAATATCAATCGTGTCCCTGAAAACCCGATAACACTCCTCACTATACGCCATCACCTGCGTGTTCCCCCCGCTCACATACAAAACCACAGGGTTGTCAGCGCCGGTCACGACACGGCCCATCTCAATGCGCGCCACACAGTGGTTGACGCCAATGGTGGGCTTGTTCCAGAGCTTGGCGGGGACGCGCACGGCGGCGGCGCAGACTTGGAGCGTGGCGCCCATGCCGGGGCCCTCCGTGTGGCATAGGCAGTCGAACTCTGCGGGGGAGAGGCCGGCTTCTTCAAGGGCCTTGTGGAGGAGGGGGAGGACCTTGGTGAGGTGGTGGTGTGCGGTGTCGCGGGGGAGGAAGCCATGGCCGGCAGGGGTCACGTAGGTGGCCCTAGGGTTCGCGAGGATATCGCCGTCGAGGGTGAAGATGCCGACGCAGATCTTGTTGGCGGATCCCTCGAAGCCGAGAGCTATCAGCTTCTTCTTCTTCGTCTCCGGCTCCATGGCTGCGGTTGGATTTGAGACGGCGAGCGAGAAGAGCCAGCGAACAAGAGGGTTTCAGTTGCCATTTTGTACGGGTTTTTTCGCATATAAGTCCCTACTGACGTAGTGAAGTTTGTTTGCCGATTAACCCCTTAATACCTGTCTATTTTCACATCGTTCCACATTCTTATCAATTTCCTCCCCTTGAAACTATCTATTTGCATTTACCCACCAAACTCACTAAACACGTTTCTCAAAAAAATATAAAAAAAATTAAAAATGAAGAAATTTGTAACTTCTAACTACTATGAAATTGTCGAAATTTGAAATTCGACTACCATAATGATCCCGTGAATTTCCTACAATTAAATATAATAAAGGTTGTTTACATTGAGTACTTAGTAGGGAGGTGTATACAAATCGGTATATTTGAATAATAGAACTAACATTCAAATCACAAAGATTTTAGGGATGCACATGAAAACAAACTGCAACCGGAACCAATAGTCCGGCTTCAATCGTCGCCGTTCATTAGCTTCAAAACGGCAATCAACATTCAACGTGGAACAGGTGGCCGCCGTCGCCCCTGCCACATCGAATCTAGGCCGTGTACTGTTCTAAGATCTTGATCGCCCTGATCGACGGTCAATATTAAGCCGGTACCGCTATTCCGGCCTTCATCATTAAGTTCTGATCTCGATGAATTTATTTCTATCCTATCCGGAGATCTCGTCACGACCAGCTTATGTGCACGGCCGAGATTGAATTTCAAACAAAGAAAGGCCTGTTTATAGAAGACGCCGTGGATGCATCGCACCGGTGCAACCGAGTAAACAGGAAAGCAGCAAATAGATAGGAGGCCCCGCGCGATCGAGCGATCGATCTCGTCTCCCCTCTCTCTCTGCTTCCCTTCCACCATTGTTGATCTCTAGGGTTTCGCAGCTCCGAATTATGTTCCGCGCCGCAGCCTCCCTGAAGACTCTCAAGGTCAGCATTCTGCCATCCCTAGCCCCTACGTCTTCAGATTCATATCGGTCGATCTTTTCTGTTTTTTTTGAGGATTTTCGCTCTATTGTCCATATATCTTGTTTTTTGTTTCCGTATAAATGTTAGAACTTGCGCCTGTATTTGGATGTGTTCCGATTGGTGTTGGTGATTATTTGATTTGAGGTCTTTCGGATTTATGTAGATGGATTTTGGAATTTGGATAGTAGGGTTATTGAAATTGTAGAGCTTTGTTTTGGGGATTTTAGCTACAAAGCCATCCCCTTGGTTTGGAAGGATCCATGTATCCTCTTAAAGCTGTCCCCTTGGTTCCAAGTTGTCGCAGTCTTTGGCTGACAGTTTAGAGTGCCGCATACACGCACAAAAAAAAAAGTAAATTTCAGATGGGTAGGGGGTCACCCAGGTGAAAAAATTGAATCGGTTCTCAAGTAGATGAATAATACTGGGAATTGGGATAAATCTCCTAGATAATAGGAGGGCACAGTACTGCAATGTCATGGATTTGGGAACGGAGTTTCCAGTGCGTATGGATAGGTAATAAAGTGTGTTACTGTGAAAAATTGTGAATTGCGACGCGGGCACTTTATTCATCATGTTTTCCATGTACAGCATGTTGAATGATACACTGTTGCTAAAAAATTTTTCTGATTTAGTTAAAATGAACATTAGGCAAAGCTTTCCTTCCTCTATGGACCTTTCCTCCCTGCTATCATGGGTTCTGATACAAGGTTAGAATTCTAGCTCTTCCAGAGTGGTATCAGGGCTCAGGGCTCCTGGAAGGAGGCTTTCGAAGTTCAGATCATTTCCTGATTTGTTTGTCTTTTTGCTAACACAGAGTTCAACTGGGAAGATGTTTCTAATTGATGCATGTTCCTGCTGGAATGTTTTATAGTGTTCAGAGCATCTTATTGTCACCATTTGTTGTCTCAGCGTGTTGGAGGTGATACCAGAGTTGGTGGCCCTGCTGCCAGACTTGCCAGTACTAGCATTGCAAAGAGTTCTTCTAGTGGTTTCTTCAGTTGGCTTACAGGGGGAAAGTCTAGTGAACTTACTCCTCTAGAAGTTCCCCTTCCTGGTGTTTCCCTTCATCCTCTACCTGATTATGTAGAGCCGGGGAAGACAAAGATCACCACTCTTCCAAATGGTGTCAGGATTGCCTCAGAAATATCACCAGTATGTTCTAATGATATCTTTTTTCTAACTAGATTTTGATTCATGGTGACTAATTGCTATTGATCATTGCTCAGAACCCTGCCGCTTCAATAGGATTATTTGTTGACTGTGGTTCTATATACGAGAACCCTGATTCTTTTGGAGCCTCACATATGTTGGAAAGAATGGCCTTCAAAAGCACAACAAATAGGAGCCATCTAAGGATTGTACGAGAAGTGGAAGCTATTGGAGGAAATGTTACTGCATCAGCTTCTCGTGAACAGATGTGTTATACTTATGATGCTCTCAAGACATATGTGCCTGAAATGGTTGAAGTGCTTATTGATTGTGTTAGGAATCCTATCTTTTTTGACTGGGAGGTTAATGAGCAGGTATTTTAGCTCCATAAATACCCAACTTATTTCAACTATATAGGTAGTATTAGTTTGATAATTTTAGTATCTTCTCTAAACTGCAGCTTCAGAAAGTCAAGGCAGAAATAGCAGAAGCTGCAAATAATCCACAAAACTTCCTTTTGGAGGCACTTCACTCTGCTGGCTACTCTGGTGCATTGGCAAATCCATTGATGGCTCCAGAATCTGCAATAAGCAGATTAAATAGCACCATCTTGGAAGAATTTGTTGTTGTATGATGCCCCTTCTTTCACTATAAATTTCACATATATTCCGCTTATTGATCTTGTCAATGATTGTTAATCCTCTTTTCAACTGGTTTTTTCTGTCTGTTAAATGCAGGAGAACTACACTGCTCCGCGTATGGTCCTGGCAGCATCAGGTGTGGACCATGAGGAACTAGTCTCGGTTGCTGAGGCTCTTTTGTCTGATCTTCCAAGGGTTTCCCGTCATCAAGAGCCAAAATCTGTGTATGTTGGAGGGGAATATCGGTGCCAGGCAGATTCCTCGGTGTGTATGGAGATTACTAGAGTCCATTTCATTTGACCAACTGTTTCTATGTTTGTCTTCTAGTTATGTTGGTTTTTGTGCCTCCTCTGAAGTTTCTTTTTTACTACAGAAGACACAACTTGCCATTGCTTTTGAAGTTCCTGGCGGCTGGCATAATGAGAAAGATATCATGACTCTGACCGTTCTTCAGGTCATAATTTCTTTATTCAATGACTAAAAATCTACTTAGTTTAGGATTAGATTATAGTGCTATTTTACTCTGATGAGGATATTGTGTGTACTCTACTGCTTTCCAGTAAATTTTTTAGGCTGACATTTAGACGGATACCATCAATTCAACATTTTGCTGCAGATGCTTATGGGAGGTGGTGGCTCTTTCTCTGCTGGAGGTCCTGGGAAAGGGATGTATTCTCGATTGTGTAAGTTCATTTCCAAATATAAGAAAACATTATATGTGACGCTTACTTTTGGGTTGAGAAGCTACCTATATACACATTGTTCATGTGCAGATAGGTGTGTCTTGAGTGAGTTCCAACAGATTGAGTCTTTCTCTGCTTTCAACAGTATCTACAACAATTCAGGCCTTTTTGGAATTCACGCAACCACTGTAAGGCTATACCTGTTGATTTAGCCTCTTTATATTACTTCGTTGAATAATTTACCTTTGTTATACCAGTGACAGCAGTTATATTTGATGGGTGAAGTACCTCTCTAGCTACAAGTAGAACTTCTGCTTTCTTGATAACACACTTGTTTCTACTCTAAATTTGGATTTTATATCCTGTTTATTAGGGTGTAGCTGGTACTGCTAATATATCTGTCCTCTGTGCCCATATGTATTTCATTTCTCTCTTATTCCATTCTGTCTACATTGTTGCTTATTCTATCTGAATCTGCTAGTTATCATTTCAGACATTCTAGTAATTATTGTTTGCTGTGGGGCAAACTGTAAACTGCTAATAGTGAATGTAAACTCATATTCTAATGCTATCAATGACAAAAATAGGCTTCAACATGTTGATGCCTTTCCCTACAGTTCTATGTTCTATAATTTCATACAAATGTTCAACTAAAATAGGCGACAATTCAATTATAGCTGTTGTGTTAATTTCTGGCAAACTATCACGTTGTTGACCAGGGTCCTGATTTTGTTACCAAAGCAATTGATTTAGCAGCGAGAGAGCTTCTTGCAGTTGCAACTCCAGGAGAAGGTTTGCTCTGATTCCAAAGTTTTTGTTTTTTTTGTTTATGGACTGTGGAAGTAATTGTTTGTGGGCTCTTGTCACAGTCGACCGGGTGGAACTGGATCGTGCCAAAGCATCAACCAAGTCTGCAGTCCTGATGAACCTGGAATCAAGGGTATGTTTCCTTTGTGATTGCATTCTAGTCGGATCATTCTGGTTGTTTTTTCCCCTAGTTGCTTATAAGTAAACTCCTTTGCATTTTGCAGATGGTAGCTTCAGAAGATATTGGGCGTCAGATCTTGACATATGGCGAGAGGTATTTCCTCTCATTTCACCGTTGACTCTTGTAGCTTCATAAAACCCTATCCTGAGTGCATTTGCATTGCAGGAAACCGATTGAACATTTTCTGAAGGTGGTAGATGAGGTTACACTTAAAGATATCACAAGCCTTACGGCGAAGATCATTTCCACACCACTGACACTGGCTTCTTGGGGGGATGGTATGCTACCTTTTACATTGTTGCAAGCTTTGATAATGTGGTTTATTAATGTGGCACTGACAGCATGTTTAAACTTCTCTTGTTGTAGTACGCCAAGTCCCCAGCTATGAATCTGTTAGTGGAAAATTTCAATCAAAATGAATGCGTTAACAGGTGAGGTTGCATAATGTCTTTTTCTGCAATTTCAAAGATCCAGATTTGGGGCTCCCTGGTCATGACCACAGCAGCTGAAAATAAGTTGCCGAGACTACTTATTTCCTACTCGGCATTGAGCTCTGATTTATTTCATTTTTCCATTTTGTAACTCCTTTCCAAACCTTGTGAAGGATTCTGGAACTTACAATGAATTGTGATATATGCTGCCCCGCAACCGGGATCTATTTGACGTGAACTTTTTTTTAATGTTCATAAGCGCACAGTAAATTACTTGTAATCAGAGAAGGTGGATTGATCAGATTCCAGAGTTTGCATATGATCCAATTTGCTTGCTTCGATTCAATATGATCTGAAACCTTGCAATCCATTTTTTGCATAGTCAAGCAGAACTCCAGATCATGAATTTTGAGGCAAGCTTGCTTCATGACCTGATCTGAACTAGGCATCCGTAAATTTAAATTGGAGTTACTAATTTTAAATAAGTGGTTGACAATGTATAAATACAAATAAATGTAAAAGAATTGCTGTTAAGTGATCAAAGCAAATGCTGGGAGTTTCACTATCTTTGCAGTTCTTCATTGGGAAATGAATGCCAAGCTTTGATTTGATATCACAAATATAAAAAATGTTTAAAGCATACAAGAATCCCCAATAAGGGGAGCTACTCACAGAACAGGCACTAATGCGGACATAATTTCTTAAAAAAATGGGATTCAAGATGACTACACAAAAAAATATGGCGCAAAACTAAAACCAAAGAGAAATGCCGAATGCACTTGTTTCAAGATGGTGATCCAGGACTACCCCAGTGGACCTCTTTGACAATAGCAACATCTCTCCCAGAAGATTGTGAGAGGAGGGCATGTTTATCTTGATCTGTTTCATCACTTTCCACTGGCTCATCTGCAGAAATAACCGCAAAAGACTCTGATCCATAATCTGAGAATTGGAAACCAGAAGCTTAAAATCAGTATTCAGAAAAGAAAAGGCTATTCCTGCATAAACCTAGTAAATCACATCATTAGCATTGCGATGATTTCATCCTATGGCAATGCAAGAGTGTTATAGATTAACTAACCCGAGAATCCTCGGTACTCAGGTATCTGCTTAACTGCTGGCAACCGAAGGCTTTCTGGTAGGAGACAATTGCAGAGCACACCTGAAAGAAGTTCCAAGCATTAACCTACATATTTTTCATAGTAAATGAATGGTTTTCACAAGAAAGAAAAATGGTCATATAAAATATGTAAACTGTCAACAGTAACTATAGGACCAAACAGGGTGCTTTCTCTCATAGAAAGTCCATATGGAGCTACAATAATCTTGAATGGTGAGCACACTGATGGCATAGCACAAGGCTAGAGTCTCAATAAAATTGAAGTGAGAATTAGCAGGGACTGAATGTTGTAGTAAACAGTCCATTACAGTCAGAGACAATTTTGTGAAAGTGGGGGCAACTAATGATTATGGTACAGATATGCCTAATAGGGCATATAGTTGCATGCATGTTGTATACTTGCAAGACACTCAGGCAATATACATCCAGAGTAGTTCATTTTCATCTGTGTAGTGCACAACTTGATTCACATGTATATAAAAATTTGTAAAAAACACACTGAGTATTGACAAAAACATAGCAATATGAATCCTAGGATACCTCAGCTTCATATAACTAAATGTAGATACCCCTATCAAATCTATAATGGGACCATTGTCAAATGCTGGAAATATTACACTAATTTTTTATAAGAAAAGGCACGCTAATGAGAATGAAATTCTAAGAGGCTCAATTCAATAGCTATTGCATGAAAATTGTAAAGAATCATTAGACTCATTCAACAAGAAAGGATATGCAACACAAAATGCCAAGGGAATTTACACAAAAACTTGCAACTTTTACCTATTTGAGCCAGCCGATTCACCCATCCAGGAATTGATTTTCCTGTTAATTTCAAAGAGACATCATCTGTAAAGTGGTTGCAGTTTTTGGAGATGAGATGATATGTATCACCATGATAATCAGAGGCCAAAATTTCCAAGAATGCCCTGAATTCTAAAGAAGTAGAGTTTATATGACCCAATGTGATAGAGCATCTATACACAAAACCCGGACATTTTCTCGGTTCCACCTCAAACACTCCACTAGTTGGAAAATCATGAGCTCCAAACCCATATTCCGAACCATGAACTGTTACATACCAATTATAAATAAAGCATTAAATCGTAGTCCGACAGAGCAGTAATCATTTTTTCTTGGCAAATATCTCTTGATAATGAAACAAGAAAAGGATCCCAAATAGATGACAATACTTAAAATCCTTAAAACATCAAGGAATATAATACATTCGCTGCCAAAGTAATATAATAGCTAGGGCACTATGTTGTGTGATTATATGCTTAATAGTGGATTAATAAAACTAAATTTGATCTGATGATTTATGAACTAGCTCAATAGTAGAACAGACCCTTCAAAACATCATCAAATTAGGAACTTGAGGGAATATTCAATCAAATGCTAAACATTGTGCGCTGCTCCAAGCTTCCAAAGAAGGATAATTCAATCCATTTCATCAACAAGTAACTTGAGGGAACAAAATCAATCATGTAGCAAATTAATAGGCTCCGAAATTTCAAAGAAAACAACAAATATTCAAATAAATGCAAAGAATAGCAAAAAGAACATAATCTCACCTTCGATCCCGGAATGGAAAATCCCGATACCACACCAGTAGAAATAATTATTCAGTGGTGTCAGATCGTAGACATTTAGCACCACCGGCGTCTCGGCCGGCGGTTCTGCGGCAGAACGCGAGATGGACGAGAAGAGCGACCCCATGAGAACCCCCAGATCATCCACAACTGGGAATCTGGGGTAACTTCAATGGATCAGAGCTTGAAAAGGGAACAGATCCCTCCCTCCGAGACACGGAGTCTAAGGGGCCGGCGGCGCCGGGAGGTCACAGGTGGCCGGGGACGCGACTACCTCCGCCTAATAATGTGGTTTGTCGGTGCTGGACCACGATAACGGCCCGAGAACCGACAGCCTGGTTTAGCATATCATTTTCAGTTGTTGACCGCCGCCGAGGAGGTTTTGACCTCCGATTTTTGGGTTGTATTTCGTAAATACCACTTCAAATTTTCAAATTTTTGTATAACAGCCCCAGTAGTAGGCCAGCCATTTTGCATTCGCACCCTCGTAAGTTCTTATTTAACATCAATCTCTCAAAACTGGCACCATTTTTCTGCGAGTTTTCGCATATATATACCCCTAAAAGACAGTGAATTAATATTCACATCTCTCTAAAAATAACAAGCAAAGCTATATAAAAATTTGTTTTGTCATATTATAATTTTACCAAGAAAATAATCATTATTGCTCTCCACACGAGGCACCAGCTTTTTTAAAAAAATAATTATTATTTTAATTTTAAGAGTGCAAAAAAAAAAAGATTGTTTATAGGATATCAACGCAATTAGAAAATTTGGAAAGATATAAACGCTAATCTATTATTTTTTGAAAGCTTACGGGCATAAAACCTTTTTGTTTTTAGAAAATTTAAGGTTTTCTAAATTTAATTTTTATTTTTAAATTCTTCGTAAAAATGTTTAATTGGACTATTTTTTTTATTTAAAGTTTATGTGTTCTTTTATATGTATTTTTATCTGATCCCATTTTAAAAAAATTTTGTCCATGGAAGCAATTGACTGCTCTTTATTTATGTTTGAATGAATATATGAGAATCACTCTTAAATAGTCTCCAAGAATTTTTTTTTTTTTTGGTTCAATTTAATAGAGTGCCCCTTGGATTAATAGAAATTAAATTTTTTTAATAATTTCATGCACTAGCTCAAGGAAGGCTATTACACACATAATTGAAATTTATTCTTAATAGAATGATTTTGATATATAACCCTCAAATATTGCATTCAATGTAAATATAAAAAATAAGGTTTTAAAAACTGGTTCGGTTTCTACCAAAATACTTTGGTTTTGAACCAATTTGAAATGTTTTGATTTAAATTTTGATTTTAAATTTTAAAAATATATTATTTAATTTTATTTTACAAACTCTATTTAGTTTAGTGGTTAAAAATTTAATTTGGGTCATATTTAATTCGAGTTTGAATCTTAGTTGTCAGGTTTTCTTATTTCAATATTTTAAATAATTTTTTACTAATTTGTTTATTTAATCATTTTAAAAGAATAAATGAATATAGGTTTTTTAAAAAAATCTAAAATTAAAGTTTAGTAAAAAATAAAAAAAAATTTGATTAAAATTAAAATAAATTAGTTTTGGAAATGTGAATGTCAAAATCAATGCCCACGACCAAACTTAAAACCAAGGTTTTATAACTCGGTATCGATTTCGGTTTCGGGACATAGCGAAACCGATACGTTTCGGCCGTTTTGGCCATTTCGGTTTCAGTTTCGGCCGTTTCGGTTTCGGCAAAAAGTTTTTTTAAAATTATTAATTAGGTGTTGACTAGAGTTTGACTATATTTTGACTGTACTTTGATTTCAAATTAAAAAAACGATAAAAAATTTGAAAAAATTTGAAAAATTAGGAATGAATTTATACTTAATTTTACCATAATATTAAATATTATTTAAGTTAATTAAAATTAATTTTGATAGTTAGTCACTGATATAGTCTACTTTTAATATATATTAGTGTATTAAAAAAACATATAAGAAATAATATGAATATGATTAAAATTTAAAAATTAACATAAGCACATTTAACTTTTCATTAAAATGTATTTCACACATACATAATTTATAAATTCTAAGATAATATAACTAATCTTCATAATCATCATCAGTTGAGTTTGGAACATCTGAGTGTGGAATTACAAATTCAGTACCTGGATAATCCGGACGAGTATTTGTAGGCATACGAGGCAGAACAACTAGCTCTGCGTGATCTTGTGGCAACGGTTCTGAAGTATAACCATACATCGAAGGTCCAAAATGAAAATGATAATCATATTGATTGACAACATATAGTAAAAGTGATCCAATAACCCATGAAAAATAAATATCACACTGTGCGAAGTGTTCAGGGAAAATTACGACAAGACGCTAATTGATAGTATTAAGTGAACCTTGTTGAGGGGCACGATAAATTTGATCATTGACTCTTCCACGGTCTTATAATGGCTGCTCAATTAAGGCTTGTCCAAGTAGATCATAGGCCGAAGGTGGAATCATTCTACGATAAAATATAAGTTTTTGGCGAAAAATTGATATAATTATTCTTCCTACTTACAGTGTCACTTGGTCTGGAACTGTAATATAATTATCCGGATTTGCCATTATCTGTTTCAAAAATAATTATCTTATAATTGTCAGTATTTATGAACATAAAATAGATAATAAAAAATACGTCAGAAGGAAAAGATTACAATAAATTGTACTAATGAAATAGATAAATTATCATGAGATAAAATAAACCATATAGACATTACATTTAAATGTCATAAAATTACAATAAGATATCAATTTAAGACAACGATGAAAACATCATTTCATAGATGATATAAATCCACATCTTATAACCACATGTTGTTCCGAGGTGGATCTTGAAGAGATTGATATTTTTCATCACCATGCTCATCAGTACGATAGAGTTGTGATTGATAGTATTGTTCAGCATGCGGATAGTACGAAATCATATGGTCCTGCATTGACTGATGATATCCTGGATTGTATAAAGACATCTCGCTCTGATAACCGTCATAGTAGCTAGAGCTCGCATTGTCTGTTGGATCTTAATTGACATCTTGCCCACCATGTAAATTATATGGATATTGTGGTACATAACCGCCATATAAATTAGAGTCCAAAAACTCATTTACTCCATACTGTGGAAAAGATGAAGATGAATTGTCATATTGTGATTGTTGAAAATTGGCGTCACCAGCTGTACCACCATTGCTACTATCACTTGTATCAGAAGTATTCTGCATTTTGTCAGCTTCCTCTTCCGCTTCTTCGTCTAAGAGATGGCAAATAGCTTCTTGTGTTTTAGGATGATTTAAGACAGGTTCTTCTTTTTCTCGAATCCACTCTATCAGAGGATCATCATCTTCGAATATGACAGATAAGTTGATTATCTCATCCTCTGGTGATCTTCTTCTCTGTAAGTCTCGGGCTCTTAAACGCATGTTATAATGACAGAAAACAAGTTTCTCCAATTTGTCCATTTTAAGTCTGTTTCTCGTCTTCGTATGGATCAATCCAAAAGTTGTCTAATTCCTCTCACATTGTGAATTTGAAACAGTTTGACTTAAAATTCTGATGGCTATCTTTGCAAGATTAGGTGCTGCATGCTGCCCGTAAATACTCCACCATCTAGCTGTAATTTATGAGAAAAATTATTAATAAGTTGATATAAATTTAATTAGCAAATATGTATAATTATTGAATATCAACTATACTATGAGTATCACCCCTAATAGCTACAATTGCTTGTTGTGTGTCGAAGTCCTTAACTTTATTTTTGAAATCGTCAGTCTGTTTAATGAACGTACTCAAGTTAAGAACTTTCTTAATTATGTAAAAAAAATTTAATACATAATTTACCTCGCGTAATGCCAATATTCTTGTTCTCATATCTGGCTCTATCCGCTCGATTACCTTCCGTAGCTTTTCGAGAATGGTATTACTATTGTTGACCTCATCGCCATATTGAAATATTGGATTTAGAAAGTATCCAACAAGATGATTAAATATGAATCAACAATAGTATCATTATAACTTAGTAAAGTGCTATAAAATGACTTTTTACTCAATTAACTGCAGCATGAATATCTTTAGACAATGTTTTGTCCCAACGATGATCAATAATTTTCTCCCATTTGCGAAATTCAATTGTTCCTATATGTCATCTTATTTGCAATTTTGCTCGTTCTATTGCTTCATATAAGAACACCATCTGCGAATGATCATCTGAGTCAACAATTTGAAACACTTTAACTAATGGACTGAAGATTCCTATTACTTTTTCAACTGATTCCCAAAAACTTGTGTCTATGACTTGATTGTAGAATTTTTTTAGAAAGAATTTTCTCGGACCGTTTCAACCTTAAATAATGTGCATCATATTCTTCACTGGTAAATAATCTCTTCAGTGCCTGTCGGTGAGTATACAGGGAATCGAAGGAGATAAATTGTGTAGCAAACCGAGTAATGTTTGGTCTGATAATCTCTCGTCCCCGTGTTTCCTTTTTCATCAGTTCAAGACACCAAGCATGGTTATACATAAATGATGTCAATTTCTGACCGTGCTCAACCACTTTTCTAATATCAAGATCCTTACCCATATCCTTCAGCAATAAGTTAATAGAGTGAGCTGCACAAAGTGTCCAAAAAAGATGTTTTCTTTTTTGCAATAACTTTTTCCCAGCATATACCAGCGGAGCTACATTATCAGTTACGACTTGTATCACTCTTGATTCCCCAATCTCCTCAATGACACTATCAATCGGATGATATAAAAAATTACCAGTCTTCGACTCCCATGTTGTGTCAACTGACTTAAGAAAAACGGTCCCTTCAGGACAATATACTAAAAAATTCATTAAATATTTACTGTTTTGTGTCTTCCATCCATCACACATCAAGATACACCCAAATTCATCCCAATATTTGTAAAAGGTCTGAATAAAAGCAGTCATCTCTTCAATTTCAAGATTTAGATACTTTTCAGAAATTTCACGAGCATTTGGTGGAGGAACTCCTGGGCCAACCTCTTGAGGGCACGTATCATTCCATGATAGTAACCACCATCTGCTAAATAAAATGAAACATGGTTGTAGAAAAAAAATTTCGATACTGCCCTACCCAACCACTGTTTTGCCTTCCGAAAATCAGTTGATGTTGTTCTCAAATTTATTTAAGTATCATCTCTTGGTTTCAATAGAAATGGGTCAATTGGAGAAATATTTATAGATCTGATGTCAGGAAGATGAAAATCCCCCTTACTCCTGAAGGGGCAGGTGTGTGTCACTGTGTACGTAGTTTTCTGAAACTAGTAGTTCGACGATCACGAATTGTGTCGGAAATGCCAGCACCACCTTGAGTTTCTTTGTACAATCTTCGACTTTCGTGAAGTACTTCCTGAACCTCAGAATCATCGTCTTTATCATCAGAAATTTGCCTGGGATCTGGATTACAGCGGCTGAGAAATTCCTGCTCAAAGCGTGATTTTTTGGCCTTATCCTTTCTTCTAGTTTCTCTGTCGGTTTGTACTATTACCCGAAATGTTTATCTCACTTCATTCGGGACTTTCTCACATGGCCGAATTGAGCTCGTGACTCCTTCTAAATTCTCTTTTAATCTTGTAATTCCAGAACTAATCACATGACCACACCATTTACAACGAACTTTACAATTTTCTGCATCCACTAATTCACAGTGTTGCCATACAATATCGTCATCGCGAGACGTGTTTTGCTTTGGAGCCATATGCAATACAATAATAGCAGTGACATAACAAATGTTGGCTGAACAAAATTTACCTATGATTAAGGAAAAAACTCTATTTTCACAATACGTAATTTAATAAATAATTAAAAAGTAACTAATGTACACAACAATAAATTACTTTATATTTAGGATATAAGCTTTATGGGTTTAGGATTTACTAACCTATTTCTTGATTTATTAGCTAATTTCCACGTTAATTTAATACATAATACGTAATACATAATTTAATACGTAAATTGATACATAGTACGTAATTTAATACATAATTTAATATTTAATACATAATGTACTACATAATACATAATTTAATACATAATACATAATGTAATACATACTTTAATACATAATACATAATTTAATACGTAATAGATACGACGTAATTTAATACATAATTTTAATACCAAAATTAATACATAATACATAATTTAGTACATAATTTAATACGTAATACATAATATATAATTTAATACATAATACATACTACATAATTTAATGCATATTTTATTATATAATTTAATATGAAATACATAATTTAATACACAATACGTAATTTAATACATAATATATTATTTAAAACATAATTTAATACACAATACATAATTTAATACATATTTAATACAAAATACGTAATTTAATACATAATTTAATCCGCAATACATATTTTTTTACATAGTTTAATGCATAATTTATAAATTCAATACATAATTTAATCCATAAATTAATATTTTAATACATACTTTAATACAAAATACATAATTTAATACATAATTTAAATAATTTAATAATTTAATAATTTAATAATTTAATAATTTAATACGTAATTTAAATAATTTAATACATAATTTAAATAGTTTAATAATTTAATACGTAACAGCAAATCTTTAGTTATTGGTCCCGGCAAATTATTTTTCTTAGCTTTGGCTCCTTAATTTTTGGTAATTGATCATATTACTGTTTCAATTTAGTAGATCCATAAGACATAAACAAGTAATAATAAACAAAAAATAAATAGTTTGATTTTCCCTATTTCAATTCAATTCTCAACATACATAGTATATATGATACATCATTAGCACCAATGGAAACTGAAAATTATGATACATCAATTATCAAACTGAAAATTTCATACCTCTGCAACCGAAACAAAAAATAAATTGCCGATCCACAAAACTTTTTCACTAAGACAGCAGAACATTCAAATGAAATCGTCTGCAAACATCTAGCTATTTACACTAAGTATATATAAGCCACAAGACCCACAACCCATCCACCCGTGATTCACGGGTAAAAACAAAGTAATTAATCAATCAATCAACACTAACCGACCAACCGACTGCCAACCACCCCTGATTCCCGGGAAAAAAACAAAGCAACAGTACTAATTCACAGTGATTATATTCGTGATTAATTAAATAAAACGTGATTAACTAAATAAAATAAATCAGCATAGTAAACCCTAAACTGAGAGCGGAGGGAAGCGTCGGTGGCCGGCCGACCTGCGCTCGCGGGGGAGTTGTGCTCGCCGGCCGAGCTGCCCTCGTCGGCGGAGCTGCGCTCGCCGACCGAGCTGCGCTCGCCGCGGGAGCGCGCTCTCCGCCAGTTGAGTCGCAGAGATGCCGGGTGGGGATGCCGAAGATGTAGGAGATGCCGCCGGTGCCCTGAGCTCGCCGTGGGCGCACTGAGCTCGCCGCTGGCGTGCTGCGCTCGCCCCGCGCGCGCGGAGCTCGCCGCTGGTGCCTTGAGCTCGCCCTGCGCGTGCTGCGCTCGCCCCGCACACGCATATCTCGCCCCACGCACGCTGCGGTCTCCCCGCGCACGCTGAGCTCGCCCCACGCTCGCTGCGCGCGCTAAGCTTGCCGCCGGCGCCCTACTCTCCCTGCGGCCGCCTCGCACTCCCTGTGGCCGCCCCGAGCGCCTTGTGCCCGCCGCCCTCGCCGCACGCGCCTGAGCTCGCCTGCAATCGCTTGCGGGAGCCGCCACCTTCAGCATGCTACAGAAAAATCCTAAATCGAAACGATAT